>JAODGE020030998.1:0-28190 GCA_027574965.2 Ecitophya simulans | reverse complement strand
GCCTCTACGTGCGTTGCAGCTTCACCCAGCGTCCTTTGTTTGGTCGCGTCCGTTGTGTGTACAAACACTCGCGAGCATTGAGCGACCCGAGTGCGTTGGACCAGCCGTACATCGCTGGGCGCTTCGGTAATTATTTTTAGACGCACACCAGCGCGCCTGATTCTCGTCGCATTGCCAAAGCGGCGTCGCAATTGTTGCCCTACGCGCGACCGTGCGTTTTGTAATTAGTTCATTGCGAGCGCGATGGTGGCGATAAAGACGTACCAGGCGCTTCGCGAGCGCACAAAGAAAAACAATCGCAACATGGCCGACGTCGTTCGGGTCACGCGATCCGGTTTAGGTCACGATTCTTTGGGCACCACCCACTCGCTCTTCGTCGCTCGAGTTCTGTTCGTTCCGTTCCGTGCATGTCGACGATGTGTTTATCGTTGCGTTCCCTTTTCGCAGGTCCAGGTGCGATAAGCCAGCGCGCACGAACAATTACCGTTACGACCCGGCGCTCCACACCGTATTCAATAATCTGTAATGTGCCCAAATCATCTGCTCAGCAAGAAATCCGTCAAGCGCACACTCGTACCGACGACGACGGCCATCAGCTTGCAGCACTCGAAGAGAAAAGGCATCTTCATACACCCCACAGCTATGTTCAAAAACTTTACCGTGCAGTGTCGTTGCCAAGCCGCCTATTCAATATAAGGCGTCGCAGTTAATTTCCGTATAAAGCAACGTACTTGGTAGCGAGCCAACGGGCGACGGCGAGCATGAAGCTGCTCGAGAGCACCACGTTCGAGGCGATCAACAACGCGCTCTGCATCGAGACCGGCGATTCGAAGATCGTCGGTCGCATCGAGAGCTACTCCTGCAAGATGGCCGGCGGCGACAAGGCGCTGTACAAGCGCTTCAACGCCGAGGGCGTGCATCCGAACGACCTGCAGGCGCTGAGCCCGCCGCAGGGCGTGTCGCCCGGTCGGTCCGCGTACAGTCGGAGCATCTCCGGCGACGAGGACGGCCCGCTGTGCGACACGATCAGTCGCAAGACGCTGTTCTACTTGATCGCGACGCTGAACTCGGCCTTCCCGGACTACGACTTCATGGACGTCAAGGTACGAGCGGCGTTCGAGCGTCGTCGTCGCGCTCGATGCTTAATGTTGTGTTTGCGTCGTCGGCAGAGTCACGAGTTCTCCAAGGAGCCGTCGCTCAAGTGGGTGCTGTCGGCGATCGACACGAATCTGACGACCACGGCGCGCGAACACTACAAGCACCTCAACCAGCAGCTGTGGGCGGCCGTCGAGGACGAGATCGAGCTGAACGAATGCGACATCTATTCGTACAATCCCGACCTCGGCTCGGACCCGTACGGCGAGGACGGCTGCTTGTGGAGCTTCAATTATTTCTTCTACAACAAGCGACTCAAGCGCATTGTCTTTTTCACGTGCAGGGCCATTAAGTGAGTAATGCGGTCCGCCAATATGATACAATTACGGATGATAACAAACCGCTGATAAGCGTTAAATCTAAAACTACTAAAATCGTTTCGTTGTCGCTGCCTTAAAGAGAAAGCGCATGCGTCGCTCAACCTTGAATCGATACGATTAATTCAAGAGTGCACTACAGCTACGACCTTGATTTATTGTGCCTTAACTAATTTCGTTTTACTGTTTCTGTTTTAGTCCAATTTACGCCGTGGATTCCGGTTTTGGAAGCGACTTCGCTATGGACGACGAAGATTTCGCCGAGTAAAGAGTCTAACAACAAATCACACGCAAGGTTGCGCTCATTTCGTATTCACGAAACAGCGTCCCAAATAAATAACAGGAAAACGGCGAAACTACAAATTGTTAAACGATGTAGCAAGAGACCAAAACGACAAATGTTATGTCCAGTTGGGCGTTTATATGTTTCACTACGTCCCGAACTGTTAAAACCCCTCACGCTCGCCCTTAACAGGGCCCGAGCAGGCGGAAATTCTTTTGGTGAGAGCAAAAGTACAAATTACTTCTTAATAAGTAAGAGAACTTAACTAACGCTTTGCAATGAAATGAATTAACTCGCGAAACAATGACTGGTGTTGATCAAACAAGGATTGTTTATTAGACACTTGTCGTATCAGCGGCGTCAGATGAACGATAAGTAATGGAATTCGTAAGGATTTCTGATAATGGCATTGTTTTTATAATCTACGTACGCATAGCACTCATATAGTCTTTACGTATTTTAATAACAATTCGCTGATAACCCGACGCTGGGATGCTTGCTGAAATGGTAAAAGTAAATAATTGATTTCATTTTACCCAAAAGCGTCTAATATGTTTACGACCGGCAAACGTCTCTGCGTCCACTAACACATTAAGAACGTTAAAATTTTATTGTAATTTTACTGTCAATGCTGCTTATGCCCTCATAGAATTTAACGCCTAGATATTAGTTATTTTTATGTGGAAGTACGGCAGATTTGATCTCACATTAACGATTCGATTTGTGCGAAAAGGTAGGACAATTAAGTTATTGTTGAATTCGGAATTTTCGGCTGTACGAATTTTAGCTGATAGCGAAAAGAATGCGAACATTTCGAAATGAAAAATTATCCAAGAATTAAATATATTTTTCGATTTGTTTTATCCAATTTATCAATTATTGTAATAGCTGTTATCTCGGATTAAGTAACATAACATTGTGTACCTTAAACATTTAAACTTAGTTCACTAGAAAGATAACACAAAATATAAACATTCTGTTTGTTGAACTGCAACAATTGAGAAATATCGAATACATTGTATTGGAAATAAATATCATTTGCGTGTTCTGCTAACAGTAACAATTACAGCTGCGCCTAGAAATCGTATTTAGCAACTTGGACCAAACGAAACAAAATGCCAAATTTCATTCTACAACGAAAATAACATTTGCTAACAAGTGTAATGAGTGAAGCGTCCTTACGGTTACAGCCCGAGATCGGCCGAAGTTTTCCCACCTCGTTACATCTTTTCGCCTATTCGCTAACTCTCAAGCGTCTCCTCGACCGGCGTCAATAAATGAAATTCATCCTTATGCTAACTAATCATAAATAAACATTTAAATACTCGTAAACTTAATAAGTCGGGGTAATAAATAATTTTGTTAGTGTGCGTTTTCCACGCGAATAGAAAACGCTGATATAATACTTCAATAACCAACAGTTTCTGAACGAGTCAACAGCTTTGCTAGTTTCACTAGAGCGATCGAGGTCAGTCAACGCAACGTTGACATCGCCAACCGATGTAAATTTATCAACAAACGTTTTAGGTTTCGTTAAAATTCAAAATGCGAAATAGACCCAGAAGAGAGTTAATTAGTAACCAGTAATATTGCAATAGAAAAAAATAATAAACGCGGACATCTCTTTTTGCTGGCGAATTAGAATCATGTCGAAACGGCGTTTCGCCAATCGTCTAGTTAATTCTCTCATGATGTCATGCTAGCTTAGTCGACTCAACTAATTATACATCATGACGTCGGAACTTTGGTACATGCAGATGTAGGCGTCGCACAAAAGTCGTCGCGCGTGTTCGGGCAAGTGTCTGTCCAGCACGGCGTTGTCGTGCAATTCGCGACAAGCTTGTTCGTCCGACAGCCACTTCGAGACGTCCGGACAAGCTACCATTTCGGGAATATTATAGCCGTTCAGTTCGCCTAAAATCGTAGCTGTTATAGATAGTGTAGTAAGAGATAACGTTACATCAACGCTTGCCTTTTCTGTCCGCCATCGAGTCGAAGAAGCACCAAGGCGCTTCGTGGCCGGCGCCGCACTTGACGAACGCGACGTAGTGCGACGTCTCGATGCAGATGACGGCGAACAGCTCCATGTACAACCGCGGCGGCGGGCAATGATCCGAAATGATCGCAAAGTCCGACGGCACCTCGAGCGCGGCGGGCTTGTGACTCTTTCGCAGGTGTTTGTGGGCCATCTCCAGGCACGGCCCGCAAAACGCGGTGCTCTCCAATCCTTCGCCGCACTCGCCGAAACAATCGCTGCATTCCCACTCGGCCAGCTTGCCGCAGACGGTGCACTGCCGCGGAGCTGGAACGACAACAACAACAACAACCAATCAGCCGCAACACGAGCCGTTGGCGAACGAACGCTTACAATTGTCAATTATGTCCGTGACGTCGAGCAGCTGCGACGGCAAAATCCTCGGATACATCTTGTAGCTCTTGCCGAAACGCGGCATCTGTATGATCAGGCACGCCGGCACCTCCTTCAGCTTGATGTTGCTCGTGAGGAAGCTCTGCTCGAACAGCTGCTGCACGGTGGGCAGCTTCAGCTCGTCGTCTTTCTCCACGAAGAGTTGGTAGTAGTACGCGTCCTGGCCGGAATTGAGCTTCAAGAACGGCTCGGCCTTCAGGATCTGCGCCAGCAGCGAGTTGAGAAACTCCTCGGGATCTTTTTCCTCGCTCGTCAGCCCGGACACCGAGCTCAGGCGGTTGAGGAGCTGCCGCAGGTTCATGACGCGGTCGGCGCGCACGAACAAGTTCTTCCGCAACGGATTGACGATCTCCTCGCGCAGCACCCTTTGCACCTCCTCGTACTCGGGTATGTCTTTGGCCGCCCTGGGCCGAAACAGCAAATTGTCGAACACCGCCGTGTACGTGAACATGGCGAACAGCGTGGCGTCCAGGTAGCAGGAATTGTTGCGACCCTGTATGCCGCGAAATTGTCCGCACACGGCTTCGACGTCCTCCTCGGTTTTCATAATGAGCGGCGGCACGGCTCCGGGTATCACCGGACAGTCCTGCAAGATCGAACGACAATAATCAGCAATGCGGCCGAGCCGGGCGCACAAGTCACGTACTTTTCCGAACGTCTTCTCTGACGCGTTGTGCACGGGCGTGGGTATTCCGTCCTGAAAGCGCGAGTCTTTGTGACACTGACCGATCGGTACGAAAAGCACGCGCTCGCCGGTGCAGTCGACCAATTTCCTCCCCTTGTAGGTGCCGTCCGACAGCGTCAGCGGCAAGTGAACGGGTTCGTCCTCCAGCTCGACGCCGGCGACGACGAAGTTCGAGCCCTCTTCCTTGCCCATCCATCGGACGACGCCGTACAGCGGCTCGTCGGACACGTCGTTGAGCACCTCCACCATCGACCCGATCACCAGATCGTGCGTTTCGCTCGGCAGCGGCTCCGCGAACCGAACGTCTTCGTGCGCACCCACGCCCGACGACGTCGACGGCACGGCCTTTCTTCCGAGTTCCAAGCGCTCGTTCAATTCTACAACAAACAGTGGCAAATTATCGTACGCGTCGCACGGGTCGTCGCGCCCGGGCGGCGTTCTCTCGGCGTTCTCGTAGATTTCGTCACTAATCGTGGCATCGTTGTACGGCACTGGCAACGGTCTCGGCACGTCCGGCTTTTGCAAAAATCTGCGCACGCACTTGGGCGCGCCAAACCCGTCGACGTTATTGTAATACAGCGGCTCGTCGAACGCGAAGCTGCCGTTCGTGTAAGCGTCGCCATCGTGCCGATTGGCAATCAGCAACGTGAGGTCTTTAATGTTTCTGTGCGACATTTTCACGCCGCGAACGCACGCGCGACGCGCGACGCGAAAACGAAAGCGAACGAAGGCGACTGCTTCGATTTTAAATATAGCTCGGGCTATAACTATAAATACTCCCGTTGACCACCACCGAGTTTCGCGCTCGAGACACGCGNGTGCGTTTAAAATTAAGTTCTCAGTTAAAACCGACTCACCGTGTTCGTCCACGTAGAACTTGCTGTTCGCCTGCTTGACTTTATCGCTGCCGCCAGCGAAGTTCTTCAACTTCCTCAACGGCATCGTCTTGCTCGCGCTGCCGTTGACCAGCGAATTCACATTTTTCACCTTGCCGATGCGACCGTTTGCGCTCAACGTGTTCGAACCCTGAGCGTCGACCGCGTTGAAATATCGTTTATAATCTTTATCGTTTGTCGGAGCGGAATTCATATTGCTGTTTGGACTCCAACCGCCGAGAGTCTCAATTAGGTCGATTGGTCGTTTTCCATTGACGTGTCGCGCCTTTTCCAGCAGGTAAATATTCTCCGATTGAAGTATGCTGTTTTGGTCGAAATCGTTGTTGGTGTTGACAGAGTTTTCGTTCATCATCGTCTGCATACTCGGCGACGATTTCACCTTCAGTTTAATTTTGCCGTTTTGATTGTTAATTGCGCCGTTCTGTGAACTGGTGCTCGGTTCGTGGTCCTTGTGTTGCCGAGATATCCTCGATATATTCATCTGCATGAGCGATTCGTATTCGTCGAGCGTGTCCTCGATCTTTTTGGCGGCGGGCTCATTGTTGCTATCGTCGTTTGTTGAGTAGGAAGAGAATGGGTACGGTACGATCTTCTCTGCTGTTGTAAACACGCCAAAGCCAGGAAGACAGTGAAAGTATTGAATGCCGGCACAGGAACCATCGCACGAATTGCTGCTCTTCTTTTCCTGCGGAAGAAATTCGATAAGCAAAGGTAATCATTGTTTCGTATATTTGTAGACTCCAAGAATAATAAAATATAATACTAACATACCAAAATAAAAGGAATATTTAGCGTTAAATTTATAAAGAAAACATTGTTATTGCATAAGCTGCCCATATATTTTTAAACTTTCATTTGGATAGCTGCAAAATGTGATGTAGCAACATGGTATCCTTAGTTTCTAGTTTGTTGTTTTATTAATGTTTAATTAAACCTCTCAATTACCAATATTTTGGCTTTAGTGATAAGTCATGAGCGTTTAAACTAAAGACCAGTCTCGCCACAATTTGCATAAAATTTGAACAATTCAAAAGCTCATTTGTTAACATTCGTAACCTTCAATTATGGGGTAGACCTCTAAGCCAGTCAATTTCTGGCAAAGAGGCTTCGACAAACTGGTCAAACAGTGGCAGAAGATAATTGACTAAATTGTTCTTATATTTGATGAGAAATAGTTGTATTTTTATATTATTTGGCTCAAATGTTTAACTTCAAGATTGTTTTCTTAAATTTGGCACACAAGTCAATAAACTAATTATTTTTTTGATCTTTTAGCAAGAAAATATTATATTTTATGGACATAAATCTATCCTTAAAAATAAAAAAGACTCAGTAGGTAACTGATTCAAATTTAACATATCCCGATCTTTTGGTGGTTTTCACTGATCAATTTATGTTTAAATTGCCTCTATAATGAGGTGAATTTCATAAAAAACTTTGAATTAATTGTTGATTTACCACCTATTATGATTCAGACTTGAAACTTAGGTTTATGACACTTACGTGTAATTGAATACCAAAACATTTCCCCATTCCTTTGACATTGCCAATAAACTTAACAGTTCCCAGATATAAATTGTCTCCTTGAAAAGTGACCACCACGTCAGTGGTGATCTGCAGCAGCTTGCTAATTCTCTGTTTATTTGCAGCTAGTTTCACGCGCTCTTTTGGCGAACTCACAGCTGCCAGAAATGTCCAAAAACGTTCATCAACAGAATCAATCGCATCCAGCGAACAAATAAATGAAGTGCTCTCCCAGGTCTCGCCATCCTTGAGGAATCGCACAACACAATCCTTTTTGTTCTCCAGCACGCATTCGATCTTCACGACTTGGCCCAGCAGCGCCGTCCGTTTGTTTTGCCCTTTCGTGCTCTCCGTGAGCAGCTCGTTCCGAGTGAGTATGCCATAGCTGTTGCTTAGCTTAATCTCCATTCTGTCCGCAAGCGATCGTCGCTCACATTAGCGGATGTAACGTGTCGCAGCTGGAAATTTAATACTTAGGGAAATGGGTCATATTTATAACAATTATCTATGCGGATCATTCGAACGCGCGCACCCACTCCGCCGGCCGATGGCAATGAGTCATTAAAACATAAGAACGCGAAAAAGCAGCCGCGACACGACACTTATGTCCATATCTGTCAGCGAACTTGACAGGCGTACACAAGAAATAAACCAAAACAATGCGCCGAAACAACGAAAACAACGCGTCCAATCCGCAACGAGGCGAACGCGCCAATCCGATGCATCGAAAATCTTTAATGCGTGCAACCTTGAAATGAATGACAATGAATACATTTAAAATAAACTCCGCATTGTAAAACATTGGACACTTTATCTTCTATTATCTTTATAATCTCTCAGAGTTGTCAGTTTCAAATTTTTCATCATGGTTTTCGGAATATTGTTGTTGCACTACAATCGAATTAATGAATCACTACTAAATTCATTTAATTGTAATTAATGTATTTTGTTCGTTATATAGATTTATTCTTCTGTACATAATATATCAAAGCGAAATTTAAGCAATTAGAATTATGAATCAATCGTGAAAATGCAATGTTAGTATTTCTTAGTGGCGGCTCCTATTAATATCCAGATGATATAACACTATTGTGTATTAAATATATGAAATAAGATTACACAAGAATGGAATGAAATAAAGAAATGAATTTAATTAATCGATTAATCGCTACTAAAAGGGAAATTTGGCAGTTTCTTCGTAGAAACTGACTTCCTAACTATTCCTTTCTCTAAATATAACGTTGTTGGTGGAAAGCTATGATGTTGACTAAATCAATCAAATCCGTAATGAGGAAGCACACAAAATTTTGATCTCATCTAATTAAGCGTCTCAACTCATCAGATATTTAACTGCCGATCGTAATGTATAAACTACACTAATTTAACTAATTTATTTGCAAAATTAGTTTTATCCATCTCTTTGATCATCTCCTGCAAATTCTCAATGTTGCCAATTATCTTTCCACTTGTTAAAATATTCATGCACAATGAGAATTAATTTTTTATTTGTAAAAATGTATGCAATCTATGCAACATCTCAACTAATTGTAAACATCAGATTCAATTCGGTTTTCATTTACGTGACTCGCAGTGTACAAATACAAATCAACTTTTCGCAAATTTCTCTTTCTTGTAACACATTAATGTCTTCGCGTAACTCTGCATTTGTATTCTTCGTTTCTGTAATCTTCCCATGCAAACCTGCAATGTTTTTCTTAATGTCCACGATCTTTAAATGCAAGTTCGAATTTGTATAACGGGCCTTTCCGATTTGCATGTCCAACTCCCGAATGCGAACACTGGAAATATAAATGTTCCTTACTACTCATCATTTCATTAAACCTAATTTCAAAAATCTCTTACTCCACTTTATCAAGTATTTTGAAAAATAAATCACTCTCCTTCGGTGTAATCACTATCCCTTGAAGAACGTTACGTTCGTCAATAAAACGCTGCAACTCCTCATTAAGATTTTGCAACATCAAAACAAAATCCTTGTTGGTATACTTCATAACAAACCTGTCAAAATGACTATCTTCCATGGTCTCTTCACATTTGTACTTCAAACGTGCCTTCTCTTGTTGCAGCATTTGCAATTGCCTCAAAAGATCATTCCGTTTCTTCTTCATTTCTTCATAACTCTCATTCATTTTAGACACACTGCTCTGCAGAGTAACTCGATTTTCATTCACCTCATCAAATAGTGAGTTTGGGTTGTGTTCAACTTCTTTTGCTCCACGTCCAAGAACACAAAGTTCCACCTGAAGTGCCATTCTATCACTGTCCAAGGTTTCCTTTAAAGAATTTGCTTCGCGTATCGCAGACTTTTTATCATTGCATTGATCACCAATGTTTTTCAGTTCTTCCTTTGTACTCTAGAGTATAACATTATTTAGCATAAATATTAATGACCCTATAATATTGCAAATATTCCTACCCTAAATTTAGCTGCTAATTGTTGATTTTGAAGAGCTTCATTAGAAAATATTTCTTGTAATTCATCTAGTTGATTTTGTAACTCTTCGATCAGGTTTAGCATTGCTGTGGAACTTGTGCAATTGGGATCAACTTCAGGCTTAACTACAGACTTTTCTTGTTCCAGAATATTCAATTCTTGTTGACATGATTTTAAATAATTTATCCTCTCTTGTAATTCAGTTTCGTGCTCAATGTATTGTTGATCATGCGAAGTTTGCAAACGATTTATTTCCTCTCTAAGAGAGGTATGCTCTTTTAGCAGTTGGTCAAATTTTCGTTCCTTTTTTGTTTTCAGGTCTTCTACTTCCCTCGTTAGTACTTCACGACGAATGTTGTACCTTGATATCTCTTTCTGGGTCTCATTGATGAATTGCCTCTGATCATTCACAGTTGC
This sequence comes from Ecitophya simulans, assembly GCA_027574965.2. Taxonomy (NCBI): domain Eukaryota; kingdom Metazoa; phylum Arthropoda; class Insecta; order Coleoptera; family Staphylinidae; genus Ecitophya; species Ecitophya simulans. The sequence continues at coordinate 18,030 of JAODGE020030998.1, read as the reverse complement.
TTGGTTTTGTAGCACCTGGCTCTTTAATGTTTGTATTTGACTTAAAATATCCACCCTAGACATTCTGCTGAATTGAGTTATGTAAAATGAATTTATCTTCAATGTTTGAAAGGTTTGAAGGGTTTGAAATCTTGGAAAACCGTTAAACCGGTACATATAACCTCCAAAATGAAAAGGAAGTTAAACAAGTGTTATGAAATCTTCAGAATGTTTAGTATACAAAATAACACAATAATATATAGGAATAGTTCTATATTTTCTCCAATTTTGTAATTGACGAAAAATTGGCAAACTTGATGTGGTGCAAGGTGAATACCGGGGATATTTTATAAATTAAGTACTTTAAATGTTATTCATATATTTATATTATAGAATGTTCTTTGAAAAATAAAATACTTAAATAATGGTTCAGTTTTAGGCATGCGCAGTAAAAAACAGCTATACCTAATATATAATCGATATATAAATTTTATACATATCGTTGTCGACACACATATGGCACAAGTATTTAAAAATATATATATATCCATATATTGCGCGCCCTTTTAAAGCACGTTTGCCACTTGGCTTGGTTTTTAGTATTATTCCTAAACATTTATTTTTGGTGGTAAAAATATCGAGTTTTATACCGATTTGATAGTTCGATTTAAATCGTTATCCCTATCGATATTCCCAACTTCCCTAGAGCAAACGCATTCTAACCTCAAACCTCTCAGCGTGCGTTAGATCGACTTGTGGTCGTTGCGGTTAGTGTGCAAACACAGTCCACGTGTTTCGCTTCTCCTAAATTTATCTACCAAAATGGCGAACGATATCGAGCAGAAAATCATCACCCAACTCGAATACTATTTCGGCGATGTTAATTTGCCACGCGACAAGTTCCTAAAGGAAGCCATCGATAAAAACGAAGGTGGATGGGTTCCGTTGGACGTGCTCTTAACCTTCAAGCGATTGGCGAATTTATCGAAGGATAAAACTGTTATCGTAGATGCAATCGGCAAGTCCACGGCGAAACTCATCGAGGTAAGCGATGATAAAGAGAAACTTCGTCGATCCTCGGAAAATCCCTTGCCCACTCGCACCGTCAAGGAATGGAATGATGCACATTTGCCACGATCAGGTAATTGATTTTCTTAATGCTCAAAATTTCTATTTAATTTACAACTAACAGAGTCTGTATTAGTAAATGAGCTATTGCGGAGGGAGTTGCCATTTGATTGCTCATACAATTAGCTTAACTTGCAGTAAGTCTTGCAAGGCTATAACATGCATAAAAATGGTCGCTTTATTTCGTATCTGAAACTGGATATGGGGAGATTGCTAGAATATCATGGCATCATTTGGTTTCACAAAAAATTGCAAAATACCTGAGACCTGTCTTATCAGATGCTAGCATATATAAAATATGTATTTTATGCTATTGCTAACAAACTGCTACAGGTTAGTTTAGATTCAGAGTAGTTGAGGATGAGTTTTGGGCTGCCTTTTTCATTATGGAGACAACAAGGTCAACAAGAAATAATATTGTACACTTGTTGAGTTTATACCCTCATTGCATAATAAATTTTTGTTAATGCTTTTTACAGCCTATATCAAAGGATTCCCCACAGACGAGACTTTTGACAATATCATGCAGTTTATGAAGACACATGCCCCAATTGATTCGATAAACATGAGACACTACAAGGACAAAGCCACAAACTCAAACAAATTCAAAGGCTCTATCACAGTCATTTTTAAAAATGAAGATGACTGCAAGAAGTTCCTCGCAGACGACACCGTCAAATACAACGATGCCGTCTTGCAAATAATGACGCAGGAGGCGTTTATCGCGGAAAAGAAAGCAGAATTTGAAGCGCGCAAAAAGAAGAAGGAGGCCCGCGTCGTCCCCGACGTGAAAGTCGAATATCCACCAAAAACTATCGTGAAGCTGACGGGACCCACGATTGCCGAGAGGCTGAACTGGAACGACATGAGAGCAAAAGTAAAAGAAGTTTCGGGCATCGAGCGGGTTCACGTTCAGTTCAAATCCGGACAGACCGAGGGACATATGCGTTTCAACGAAGAAAACGAAGCGACCGTGTTCGTCAACAAGCTCACCGATGGTGTTTTCACTGTGGGCGAATTCGAATTTAAGGCCGAGGTAGCTGCGGACGAAGAAGAAAAGAAATTCTATCAAGAATGGGAGCAGGAGCGGAAGGACCGCAAAAATAAACCCAAACCATTCGGCAGGAAGAGGAAGGGTAATTTCCACCGAGACAGTTTCAAAGCTAAGAAGCAAGCTCAAGACTAGTTGCTTTTTTCACTTTACGTTTGATTGTCAGTGTTTCACAGATTCTTCTTATTACTTATTAAGAATTACATGTTATATACATTAACATTTAAGGGCCACTTGGGTTGTTCTTTAAAAATTTTACAATATCGCAAAGAATTTCAATTAATTACTTCGTTCAATTTTTACGTATGTAATAAGAGCGTTTGACTGTTAAATATATATCATGAATGCTAACGATAAAACGATCCAATTAATTTATCTCAATGAATAAATTTATATTTGAAAGAAATTGAATGCTTAATATTTCGCATAGCATTACGAAAAGTCGGTTAATTACGAGTGTATACTATATGTGCATTTGAATTTTCAGCCCGTCATCTCGACATCGTAAAGTTTCTTGGTAATTTTAGAATGTCATGGCGTACTTTCGATCCCGCATCCGGGGAACTTTCAGGAATGATGTTTATATCGCTCACGTGAGTTAAGATCATTTTGGCGTTCTAATGGTGCTGAGTAATTTCAAAATACTTGGATGATTACTTAGATATTCACATAAATAATTTTTTTTATTTTCTCGGAAATTTAGAACGTTATTAATAGTAAAAACACAAGTGTAACAAAATTTTAACTGTAAGATATTCTACAACCACCTTTTGATTTTCTGTAAGTTTTAGATGTGAGAAGCTTTCTGATCCATGGAACTAAATTTGCTTTAATCAAGATTTATTTGCTTTTTTCAAGACTTTGTAGAATCTAATATTTATTTAAATGTTATAAAACATTAAAAGTAAATAAGTGCGTTTATATAAAAAGTACACAACAACGATGCCGGAGAACTCTCGAATTACTTTTAAATCAGCAAATTAAGCACAAAAACCGAATTAAATTTTTGTACAATTATTGAAAAATGATATTGCTGGAGAATATTTCTCTGAACGTTACTATTTCGACCATAGATAGAGCAAGTAATATATAATGTGCTTTTGTTTATCCTTGGTCGTGTTTAGCTTGGAAACCAGTTAATATTTTCTACACCGTTAAATTTCTTACAGATGCTAATTATTCAGAGAGAAACGAAAAAAAAAACATTCTTACCAGGAATCTCTGGTCTTCACACTTAAGGAGAACGTTTAAACGTGTGAATGAAAATAACAAAACATAAACAGAATACTAATTCGTTGCATGTAACAACTGTGACTCAAACATAGGCACGCCTGTACAATTTTGACGGCAAGTAATTCTGAACGAAAAACTTATTGCTCGCGTATAAACCTTCGATTTCGCACATTGCTTGAGTGTTAATTAAATAATTAATTTCGCTTTTAATGGCAGCATTGTTACCATTCTGGAAGTATGGTCGGGCCAATATGTTCATCAGCTTTTTACCGTCTTTGTCCTTGAGCGGCAATAGTTTAGCATTGTTCTCCCTCAATTCGGACGGAAGAACGCCGAGCCACTTGAGCTTTGGCAACGCTAAATCTTCGTTGGCATACGATGAAGTCTGCAACGCATAAGAACACATATATTGTGTTGAGCAATAAGTAACGAGCGTTTCTTTTTTATTTAACAATGTTTTGATCAATTTTGTATTCTCCGCAACTGCAAACAATTTCCTGCCACCGTTCGACCATTTTGTCGATGCCCATTTGTCATAAAGTTCGTTGTTGAAGATTATGAATGTTAACAACGACAATTTAGATGCCAAAGAATGTTTTAAATGTACTTACCAAGCTTCCAAACTTGTAGGTGAGAAATATGTCCACTCCATAAGCATCAGCATCGACCAGGATGAACATTGGAATGTTCAGTAACCTCCAGAGCACGTTGAGAAATCGTCTGGTGGTAATGTCGGGATACCCTTTGCCCTTTACAGTAAGCGATGGCATGTTCTAGTAAATCATCAATTTTGGCGCCCCACTACTACATCATGCATTGCGCAAAGAGAAAAGAGGTGACATTAGGAGGGATGGTGCTGGACTGAAACCCACGAGGATCAAGGAGGGTTGAAAGGGATGGAAGACCAAAGCGCCGACAAGTATTCATAGAAACCTTAATATTATTATAATTATTACTCACCGTGACAAGAATGAAGTTCAGCGATAACTTGTTGAACAAGTTGTCCACCAATAACTTTTGAAACACCGTATCCTTTTCAACAATAAGGATGAAGTATGCGGACGATTTTACTTTGCGAATGTCATTAATGTCCGTCGGCACAAGTAATCCGTTCGAAGCGTTGCACTTGATCACTTCTTTACCAATAGTGATCGTCAAGTCGCCGTATATTAAGCCCTTGCTAGTCGTTAACACGTTTAGACGCCATTGCGGAACATCTAGCATGGCGAAAACGATTTGCAGACCAGAAGTGAGTTGATTCTGCGTTAGTTTTCCGCTGGGCACCAGCGCGAGCAGTTGATAATAAATAGAGCGCTGCGTTAGCCGCGTGCCCAACATTAGGAGTCCGTAAATTTTCCTCAAAAGGTAGAGCACCAGACTGCTTCTACCCAGTAACGTAGATTTTGCGCCCTTTTCGTGTTTATTTAATTTCAAAATGCCGTCCTCGTAGTACGTATTTTTCCAATCAATTCTCGGAGTTTTTATCTGCAACTTTTTCTTTGCTTGACAATCATCCCAAAGTCGTTTGATCAGTTTATGTATTTTGTTTATCACTTCATCGTTGGACATCTGGAGCGAAGGTCGCTCAAAGGTTTTCGAAGTTTTAAAGTCTTCGGTCTCGTAGATGGCCTGCAGGGCTATTTTCAATAGATTATTGTTTGGCGTGGATGACATTTTCTTGTCGTGAGATGACACAACACGAATCGAAAAATTGGTTTGCGATGCAATCGTTTGGCTGTTGATGAAGTCTTCGATTGACGATTCACTTTCGTAGCGAACGTTTTCTTCGTAGAAGCAATTGAGAAATTTCTTTACGTCCGTGTATGCAAGGATGGGATCGAATGAATTTTCATCGAACGCCCGACGCGGAATGCTTGACGTGATTTGGGACGGATTCTCCTGCGGCTCGGTCTGTGTCGCTTGATGCATGGCATTTGGTTTTTCTGTATCAGCCACACTTGCGCAATAGGAACTGAGATCGTCGAGATATGAATTTATACTGTTGAAGCAAGTGCCCATATCTTCATCGCCTACTCTACGCGCCCCAGCACGGTATGTACGAGGTGAAGTGATATCAAGTTCAAATGTATCTCCATCGTACATTGAGGTCAAACTTGCATTGCCTGAATCATTATTGTGTATTAAAACTTTAGGTGAAAATACATTTGCTTTGGGAAAAAGTGGTGGCACCGGACGAGTAGATTTCTTATTTTCACGAGAATTCTTCTTGGTGTGATTCTTACAGTTAGCATCGTACGGTTTTTTGGTAATTCTGGAGGATCGTTGACTTATTCGCGATCCCGTATCATCCCAATCGAGCTCTTCGGCTTCGTCTCCTTCAGCATGTGAAATTGAAAAGTGTGGATTGCACGCATAATTATGAATATCGTTCAACCAGTTAATAACATTCTGGCGTTCGAATACTGCGGGTCGGGATTTTTTTGTGTTGGTAGTAGAAACCTTGAAGTATACGGACTTCTCGGACATGTCTATTGAGACACAGTCATATTTAACGTACGGTGTTGATGGGAAATTGCAAAAACTTACCTGTTGATAAGTTTGGACCAGTTGAGTTCTGTCGCACTTGCCTGTTCACATTAACTTGTTGCAAAATGGCCGCAGATCAGTTTTATATAACTAACTACTTTGAAACAAATGAATATCGCGCTTCGTTCGTAGCGCACTCTTGCGACATCCTTAAGCAGTTCACTTGGTAGTTCAGTTTCAATTCCCGGCCGATGCAATCTTTTTTTTATTATATTAAACACATATTATAATGTTTTTAAATATAATTTTTATGTAAATATAAGAAATATTGTTAGTAGTTTTCTCATATTTAAAATTAGATTTTTTGGAAGTTGGTCACCCTAAATGTCATAACCTCTAAATTTATACGTAGCGCACGTATTATTGTTTGCAGGTATATAAACTTGTGTTCAAAATTTTCAAAATAAGAAGTTTCCTGTTGGGTAACTAAAATGACATTCATGGACTATATTTCTACGCTTAGTGAAAATCCGTATTTTGGCGCCGGTTTTGGTTTGTTTGGCGTCGGAGCTGGCGCGGCAATTCTCAGGAAAAGTTTGCAAGGTGGACTCATCTTCTTCCGAAGGCATTACATGATTACTTTAGAAGTCCCATGCAGGGACAAATCGTACCAGTGGCTCTTGCACTGGATGACGCAAAAAGGGGCGCGCAGCACGCAGCACTTAAGTGTGGAGACAAGCTTCGAACAAAAGGACACTGGACACATAAAGACCAAATATGATTTTATTCCAAGTATCGGTACACATTTCTTCAGGTAAGTGTTTTAGGGACAGGATTGAAATAGCCCCTTCTCTCTCATTTCATCAAAGTCGCAGTAAATATCGTAATTCTCGTAGAATGCCCTGCTCTTTGCCTTATGTTGCCAGCCACGCCACTTTTGAAACATTGCGGCAGCTGCAGACAATCCAATTGCAATTATTAGGTTTCTCTTCACTTGTGCCATGCACATTCCCTTCATGTTCAGCGGTCTCTCAAAATGGCCCGACATTTTTGCTTTGACTTAAAAATGACCTGTAGAAGCACTTAGGTGATTTGAGGCTGACAGTGCTGAAGCTGTACTAACAATTATTAATGACACTGCTCGTAACTATAGCATTCTGGTTTTCACTTTTTGTTTTAGGTATAAGACGACTTGGATTCGCGTCGAACGCACACGAGAACAACATACGCTTGATTTGCATATGGGCATACCATGGGAAACTGTTCAGTTAACGGCATTTGGAAAGGACAGAACTATCTATTTTAATATTTTAGAAGAAGGTAAACAAATTTAATTAACAACTTGCACCTCTTACTGATGCACACAAAGTGTTGCGAATTTTCAAGTTTTATTTTAGTTTTTATAAAGTTTGAACTTTGAAATTAAAACAAATGTATATCACTTATGTCAATCAAGTGATGTGCTGAGGAACCAACTAAATATATCGGCAAGCTGTGAACATTTTATAATCTGCATATATATGTCAAAGCATAGTGCCAGTATTCTTTTTTGTCAAATTAAACGAAGGATCGTTAGGTAATGCCCTGTTCTAGTGGTAAACGCAAGTTTTGCAGAATTCTTGTTTATTCGTATTACTTCATTACATATTAAACATTATCTTTATTTATTTTCCGATAATAAATCATTACTTGATTATTTTTTCAATTGATTTTTATGTGGAAATAAAATTTGCCTAACACAGATTTTCTTAGGAATTTATTTGGTCTTGGCCGTTTTAGGTCATTTTTGGCATCGATATAGCAGACAGCAAAAGCGAGCGTAAGAGTCTTTTTAAATAACGATCATATTTGTAAAGATTACTTCTCGACCAGTGAATGTGTTGCTATCGTCGTCGTTAATCGTTATCTGGGTATAAATGAGCAATAAACAATGAGTGTTTCTTTCTTTTTTAAAAATTAAATTAACGGTTGCCACCGTCCGACCAGTTTAGCGGTGCCCCTTTTTCAAAATTGATAGGGCAATTCCTCAACAGAGAAAATGACCTTTGAGAAAAATATAGCACACTTGTTTAATATTTGTGCAAACCATAGCAGGATTACTTTACTGCATACTTTATCGTTGGGGTGTCTTTTACGTGTTTCCATTAGATGATTTTAATTACGTACAATGCATAATTTAATTACAATTAATTCATTACTTTCGAATGATAAATCATCAGTTGATTATCAGTGAGAACTTTGACTTGATCAAGAGTTAATGCTCGCAACTGTTCACCTCCGAACTGTTTGAACACATCCTCGGTAATGAATGGTATTAATCTCTCATCTATCAATTTTATATCAGTTGTTTCGACTTCCTGCAAAAGGAATCCCAACTTCCTTATAATGACTTCATTCCACAATTCGACGTGTGTAATTTGAAAATGTTCTTGCAATAGGTTAAATAACGCCTGAAATACATTCCGTTTTGATAATTCGAACATGCATTGAATGGATTATAACACACACTTTCAGTTGGTCCTTGGTACACGCCCACAAGTTATTATATACATCTTCGTTAATGAACCACGCTTCTGTGGAATTTATTTTTGCCAAGTCGTAAGTAGGAAAGCCGCACAACAGGCCGCGCATTGCGTTTATCAGTTTCGATTGTAATATTCTCGTGGAATTTAATGCCAAAACATTTTTCATCGCGTACGCCAAGATGCCAGCCCTTCGCCGAGATAAAAGGCGGAATGTACCTTAAAATATCAATTGTGCATTATTTGGTAAAGAAGTATTTTATAACTCGCTACCAAAGAAATTGAGAATGTCTGTATTCGTTAGATTCAGGGCATATAAGTCGTTTTCTGGTATAATATCAATTAAGGATGAAACTTCCAGTAGATGATCTAATGTCATTGTAGATACGCTTATGTCGTTTTTGTAAATATCCCATAAAATAAGTTTTTTCTCAAGTGATACTTTTATGTTCTCCAATGTCGGTAATATTTTAAGAATTTTTCTTCGAGACACTGTGCTTAATTCATCCGTTGTGCCATTCATCAATATTTCCAAGGTTTTTCGCGATTTCTTAATGGCATTTTTGGGCGTTTCTTGAGTTGATTGCACCGGTTTAAGTGTGGAAGATGTTTGTTCTGTGGAGGTGTACGTTATAGCGGAAACGGTTGACGTAAATGTGGTTGGTTGAGCTGTTGTTTGTTGAGTGGAACTAGAAGAAGAAGACTGACTGCTGCTCTGGTTAGTTAAAGTAGATTCAGTAAAATTCGTATCTTCTGTTGTTACGATGCGCAAGTCGTTCTTCAATTTTTCCAGGGCTTTGATTATGAAATCTTCACTTTGCACAATATCATTCCAGTTCATTGGATCGTTCTTTACGTTTAAAGCAGATGTGTTTAAGTACTGGCCGTTATCGATGCGTACGATGCAACTGAGCAGCAAAATTAATGCGTTTAGTCTCGGCATGTTTAGACATTATACGCTCATATTTGATTTGTTTTCAGCACGTCAAATGGCATTGAAAGCACATGAAGGCAAAACGGTGATGTACACTGCCATCGGCAGCGAATGGCGGCCGTTAGGACATCCTAGGAAACGCAGGCCTATTCAGTCAGTGGTATTGGATGACGGTGTCAGCGAAAAAATCGTACAAGACTGCAAAGAATTCATTGCGAATCCAACGTGGTATACAGATCGTGGCATTCCTTATAGAAGAGGTAATAGCTTTATTATACTAGACGCGAAAGTGGACACGCCCGCCGACCACTTTAGCGTCGTGCGAAACACGATGCTTTTCCTCGCGAACGAAACTAGCAGCCATTGGTTGAAACGATTGGTAACTACGTAACTCTGACCAATAACAACCGATCACTCTCGAAACTAAATGCGAAAGTACTTTCGAATTAGTTAGTATATCAATTCGCTTCTTATTAATATTAATACAATTTTTGTTCAGGATATTTATTGCATGGCCCACCTGGTTGTGGAAAATCGTCGTTCATCACAGCACTCGCCGGCGATTTGGAATTCGGCATTTGCGTTCTCAATCTGTCGGAACGCGGTTTGACGGACGATCGTTTAAATCATTTGTTGAGCGTCGCTCCGCAACAGACGATAATTTTGTTGGAAGATATCGATGCGGCGTTCTTGTCGCGCGAAGACACCGCTCAGCAAAGGTCTGCATACGAAGGTCTGAATAGGGTGACGTTTAGTGGATTACTTAATTGTTTGGATGGTGTGGCTAGCACAGAAGCTAGAATAGTGTTTATGACAACGAACTACCTCGACAGGTGATACCATTAAATGCACTCCAGTTTGCTGCGAATTGCTTCTACGCGTTTTGCTTTACAGACTCGATCCTGCGCTGATACGACCGGGCCGGGTTGATGTCAAAGAATATATTGGGTGGTGTTCCGAGACGCAACTGGAACGTATGTTTTTGCGTTTCTACAAGGGACACGAGACGCGCTCTAGGGCAAAAGAGTTTGCCGGAAATGTGATGGCGTGCGGTAAAAATGTGAGCCCGGCGCAAATTCAAGGATACTTTATGTTCCACAAGATATGTTCCGTAGATGACGTACTTGCAAACACGAACATGATTTGGAAGTTGTAGGTTGTAAATACCTCTAGCAATAAGAACTAGATTACTAATGTTAACTTATTAAAAAAATAAAACGATTTCTCGTTACGGCGCTATTTAGAAGTTTTTCATATGGATTGAAAACAGGGATATAAGATCTTATGTTTTTTTGTTAAAAGTTAAAAAAAGAACTTTTACTTGTTAGGCACACATGGACTTTACCCTATGTAATTTTGTATTTACTGTTTGGCGGTCTAAAGCGCACAAAATGTGGCATTGGAGTATTGGAGGAAAAACTTTAGTCCACGGTAATTTTGTCTGCTGCTTGTGTTAGCAACAAATCTTCTTTACAAGTATGTTGAATGCTTTTTTTGTACCTGATATCAACATAGCATTATTAAATTATGTTCCAATATTCCAATCAAACATATAGATTATCTTTCTAGTCGAGTGGTATGGCACTGTTTGATGAGTATGACAAATTTTCAAGAATTTGCGAATGAGACCTTTAGTTAGACCAAATTTTAATATCTCGATAACATTCTGTAAATCATCTGATGGTTGCAGAAAATTTTAAATGCTGAAAAAATACTTTAATCAATAATCCGCCGTAATCGAACGATTCATTAATAGTAAAATATACATTTTGAGCAGAGTGACAATAGAAGATATTATAATATAAAAAGGTATATAATGTTTGAATATTAATTATAATATGTCTTTGTGTTACAGAATAGATTTAGTTATTCAATTTGCAGTTTTTACGTATGAAGTGATATGTGTGCTTGCTAATAATGCATAGAGATAAGTATAATATGGTGTAGAGAAAAACAATTTTATTTAGTTTTGAATCATCGCCAAGAGCGTAAAGTAAGCATTTGTTAATCCATCATAATTAGTAATTTGTTTTGATACTCAAAATTATGTAAATTTATCAGTATCAATCGAAGAGACGATTTTAATGAAAGGAGCAGTTTTTAGACTATTTTCTTTGCTTGTATTTTTGCATGACTATTTGACCTATTTTTTTTATTTTTTCCTTTGCCTTTAGATTTTTTTACCTTATAGGGTCCAAGTTTACACCGGACCATCATGCCTTTCCACCATGCTTGAATTTTAGTAGCGTTTGCGTTCAAATAAGCCAATCTTAACTCCTCTAAGCGACGTCTTTCTTTGGTCTTCTCCCAGGCAGTTATTTCAGCTTGTCTTGACGCATACTACCACAAAAACGTATCCTTTTATTAGCATATAAACATATAAATACACCTACCAATTCGCTTGCCGCAGCCATTCGTTGAATTAAGCTTTCATATTCACTCTTCATACTGGCAATTTTCGTGTCATAATGATATTTGTCCTGTTCATATTTGTCTACCCAGTAAACCAATTGCTGAATGTATTCTCCGAGTTTCATTGAATAAAAGTCTTCTAGTTCGTCGTGTACGCGATGCTCCTGTTCCAGATTTTTCTCTAATTGCTTAACTTCCCCAGTTAAGTTGCGTTCTTCTTTAGAATATGTTAATTGCATCTGATCGCACTGGTCTTCTAGATACTCAGCAGAGTATCTTGATTTAACACTGTGTTCCACTACTTCATCCTGTGAAAATGTTTTAAGGCGTAGATTTCGCTAGACAATTTAATATGATATCAGCTTGTATTCTCACTTGGTATTGATCTTTTAACATCCCCAATTGCATATTTAGTGAATGTGCTTCTTGGTAATTCTGTATGTCCTCATCAACAATGTCAAGTTTGAGCACTTTTAGGGTTTGACTTAATTCGTTTGCTTTCAACTCTACCCGTTTCATGCTTTCTTCTGCTTCGCAATGCTCTTCAACATAATTTTCAAGACTTTCAGATGTGCATTGTTGTGAGAGTTCGTTTCTTAGTTCTTTGAATAGCTTGATAGCAATGTTATAGTGCTTTTGTATTATCTCACAATCTTTGTAACCCAGATTTGCAGTATCTTTAATTGCTACTTTTCTTGCAATATCTAACTCATTCAAGGTGTTCTCTAAAATTTTGTTCAACATCTCTATATCGGCCATGCTTATTGTTGACTCTTCTTGTTTGTGCTCGAAGTGGGAAACAAACGATTGCGAGACTTCAGTGAGCTAGCTTATTGTTTGATCAATAGTTGTCCGAAACATGTGTCATACCTAAAAAAAGTATTAAGTGGTAATAATTTTCTTAATTTAATCTAGTTAGGTATTATATATAAAAATAATTTGACAAATTATTAATTCACTTCAAAATATAGAGATCACAATGGCCATGTCAAACATCACTGTTTACAACACTATTTAAAGTCTCATGAATAACATTATTTACAACATTTAGAAACGCATTTATTTGACTTTTTACTGGTCCTTCCACAATGCCAAGTAATATATCCTCCACAATGATTAACACGAGATCAGACACGATGTTCAAGATCATCGATTCAATGTTTCCAGAGAAGCGTACTTTCATAGTCCTATAAGTGAATTAATATTAACATTATCGAAATAACAATTTGATTCAAGGATCCTCACGAGCTATTGTTAACCAACTTAAACACTAGCATTGTCACGTTCAGGTCTTTGAAATCCACTTCAATTGTAAAGTCGACTAAAAGTTTTGGAATATTTACGGTGAGTTTTCCAATGGATGCAATTAATAAGACCGTTGTTTTATAGGTAGAGTTTAACTGAAATAAGAAAATAAAAAAAAAGATAAATATAACTAAAACTAGATAGAATAAATTACTAGAAGCTGGTCGAAAGTCAGTTGAACGCGAGCGGTCAACTTTCTGCCGCGTTGATCATCAAGAACAGTGATATCTCCGTGTCTTTTGATTCTCGACATATTGTAAACAGTGATGTTCGACATAGCCATTGTGCTTAGCTGAAATCAAATGTTTGACTATTAAGGTATAACGCATTATATTTGTAAAATATAAATACATATGATGATTGCACTTGATCTGGCGGATGAAAAGGATCCATCTTAAACTTAATCATAGCCGGGCGAAGTTCACGAATTACTAGGTCGATAAATTCATTGATTCTTTCAATCAGAACACTGAAAGTTATAAATAAACAAATACACGTTTGGATTCGTTTCGCAATTAAATACTTTACATTTCTCTGCGAGTCCTGTGACTCCTTGCATCTTGTCGAGTCTCAATTAAATGAGCCTGGCACACAAAACCGAGTGACACGATTATGATCGCACAAGATTTGTGGAACGCGTTCATTTTAAAAACGTTGACAAACTTTAGTTGGCTATAAGTAACGCATAATGAATAAACGAATTTGCTAATAACTAGGTGACGACTGGTTTGTTGTCACGCTAGCAACAATTAGTATGCAGAACACAAAAGCTTATATATAAAGCAAACCACTTAGATTAACGACTTTTCGAATTCGGCTTATCTCAGGTATACATATTTATAATGGGGTGTGCATATGTTTGATAGTGTTAATTTGTGATGAAAAAACACGTACATTGGTACTCAAACGTCACTTGTTTTGAATAATTTCGTGGCAAAGTAATTGTTGAATGTTAAATCTAGAAGCAATTTATTATGCAATATTAGAATAGTCTAGATCTAGGTAATACGTCATAATATTTGAAGATTTGCGGTGTTTATGTTTTACGTTATTTTAAATTTTACTGCGATTGTTAACTTTTACAGTTAGGACGCGTCAAGCCAATATTAACGCGCGCAAAGTTAACAACAACTAACAAAAGTGTCACTGGGGTTTGCGTTGTTGTTATTATTTGGAATTGTATTTATTTAGCTTTTTCAGTACAGATGTGAAACCGTCGACGATACCCTTCATCCATCATTTTGTTCATAAGGTTTAGCCTGGAGAATGTTTTAAATGCAAATATTGGGCAACTGTTGTGAAAATGTCGCAATGTCTCAATGAGATTTGATTATAAAAACTGCATTTGAAAACGTTATAAAATTAAATACCCTCGGCATATTTCATGTTTTGTAGTGTGGATATATTAGTATTAATCAGTATATTCCATAATACATTTGCTTTTTTTATAAATATCCAAATATTTTCACGTCAAAATCTAATATTTGCAAAATAAGTATGTAGTATCATACATTGCATAATTATTCAAATGAACAATTTTAAGTAAAGATTAAGTTGCACGCCGCAGCCAGGTTACGAACCTGTAAAGCCCCCGGCAGGCAACAGGACGGCATGGACACCTGAAAGGGCATATGTAGATAGATAATATAAACCTATACCAGGATTAATCAAACACATAATATAATTGATACGTTTATTTTTCTATAATTTAGCGCGACTATTGTTTTAACCGGTGTTTAGCCCAATTATAATATAAAGTAACGTTCTGGTAATAGTTTTTATTGCTACAATTTTTGCAACGTTGGTTGGAGCACATAAATTGCAATTTTCTCACCAATGAAAAGCGTTGAAAAAAACAAATTAGTGCCTTTTATTCAATTTTTTAATCTGGTCCTAAATTATGTTCACTTTTGAATTTTGAAATTGTTTCAAAATGTCAAAAAAAAATCACAATTTTTAAAAATCTAATTAAACAAGCTTAATCGATGCAGAATTCAACGAAGATTTGAATGACATTAACCAATTTTCTGTAGGGTTCATATTTTCCGAGATAATGTCCTACACATTTAACATTGCATTCGAATTTTGTCAAATGTACAAAGGGCAAAATATGAAAATCAAATGAAATAAGCTTAATCGACGCAGAATTGAACGTAGATTCGAATCTACGTATTTAGTGTTAATATTTTCCGAGGCATTCTTCAAAAACATTAACATTGCGGTCGATCTTTGATAAAAGAGCAAAAGGCTATCTCTTTACATTTTTGCAAATTGCAAGCAAATTGTTGTATTATCGACAACACTATCATACAAAATAAAGATTAGGAAATTAAGAATGAAACTGGATTGTTAAAGGTGGAATGATAAGTAATGATCATTTTATTAACATTTGTCGTTATTCTACTGGGAATAAAGATGAAAAATTCCAGTGAAGTAAATTGTTGTATTATCAACAACACTATCATTAAATTTAAATATTAGGCAATTAAGGATAAAACTAGATTGTTTTGTGCCCTTGACGATGTACGACCCATTTTTGGGAACGTTTGACTTTTACTTTTAATAAATGGGAATATCAATTTGACAATAGTTTTAATTTTGATATAATTCTTTGTTATAATTTTATAATACTATATAAAATAGTTGAATGAATTGTAAATTAATGTAGCATTTGTTAGTTATTTATTTGACAAACAAAACAAATTATATCGTTGATATTATTTAAAAAAAGCAATAATATCAAATTTGTGTAACATTTATTTAAAAATTTGATTTAACAATAACCATTCCTAATTTGACGTCCCTTTGCTTACCCTGCACAAATATTTCTCAAGATATACGGTAAATTAGATATGATTGAAGTTCACCATTAAACTTTACAGACTTTGTCCATAAATATCCTGACTCATTTGCATTAGTCAAAGTTTAAGTCAAACTTTTAAGTACATTACCGCGTATAGACGAAATGATTTTATTAATTTGTATTCTAATTGGATCTTCAAGAATTATCACAATGACATCCTTCAAAAATGGCGTAAGCAATCTTATAGCTACAGTGGCGAACTCTGCTTCCAGGTTATCCGACAACGTAACTTCCATAAGACTAGAAACATCAATAAGTACAAAACTAGTACCCATGTTATTTTAACCGTGCTTACTTATTTCCAACGGAGAGGCTTAGCTCCTCTAAAATTGCATTGACATTCTTAAATTCAATGGTCATAGTCACATCCACGTCAATTCCAGAAAGGTTAGCATTTAGTCGACCTTTGGATCCAAGTATAAAAAGTGTATATATATTGTATAAGGAGTCGATCTAGAAACATATTTGACATTTATTAAGCGCTAATATCTTTCACAAAACGCTTACCATCAAATTAGTAAATTTCAGTTTCAGCTCGACATGCAATTCATCGTTTACCGGATCGTGCAAAATAAAAACTTCATCTCTTCGTATGATATTTGTCAAATTGTACACTTTAAGCTCAGTTAAATCAACATTGAAGGCCTGAAAGATATCCAAAAACATTATGATTGTCAGCAAAAGTTTTAGGCATTTGAATGTCCTACCAGTGTAGATTGTTCTTGATCCGGGGCGCGAAACGGATCCAAATGAAGCGTCTTCATTAACTCCGGCGCATGTGCAATGAGAACATCGACCATATTATCAATCGACACGATCTTACTGCAAAGAAAAACAACACGAACACATGCATAATAGTTTGAATCAGTTATTATTTCAGGTGCGATACAAACACGAGAGAACTGCCATTCGTCCATTTTGCTTTACTTTCTGCATTGTGTTTCGGTATTGTTTTTTTGTGATGTTCGTCGGCGTTTGAGTCGACGCTGCAAAAAACCACGCACGTTGCGACGCAAATATAAACGACGTGCATTTCAACGTTCTCTATGTCGTCGTTGCGTTGCAAACAAGCGAGAATGCATTTTTATGGTTATCTGCTTGGCTTTTATATTAAATTTTGGTGAAAAATGTGAACTTGAGCGATTAGATTTGTGATTTTTTACCGGAGACATGTGGATGATGAGCATTTTTTGTAATATATCACTTCCTTGAGCTCTATGCCGATTCGACGCAAGCCCGATAACACATGTTATGCCGTCGAGGAATTCTACGATTTTCGTGTTCAGAAATTCAGGAATTTGTTAGTCATTTGCATGACATTACACATTGTTTCGGTAAAATAACGTATTATTTTAGAAACATTACATGTGTTTCATGTGACAGGTACGTATTTTCAGCAAAAAATTACATATATATTAATGCAATTATGATATGTTATAATAAAGATGTTGTCAAACTGCAACTTTTTGAAAAATGTTTGAGGTTCTTTACCAATTTAGAAGTTAGGGCATATATGAGTGACCAAATTGCACCTATTTGACAAATTTTTGTTGCTCTTGACAACAACTTAGGTTATGGTTGAAAGTTAAATGTTTTAAGCACAAGTTAATAATTATAATATATATAACATATAGATATATTATAATTTATGACAATTAAAATATGAAAGTACCTTGAATTTAACAGGCAATTAATTCACTATTATTATAAAGTAATGTTGAAAACATTGTTAATTATGTTAAGTATTTAAAAACCAATAGCATTTTATCATATGTGGTATTTAAAGTTATGTCGCGTAGTAAAAACGTTGCTTTTCATCTGACTGTTTTTACTGTATTTTGTTCTTTCTTTCGGGTAAAAAAGCTATGAAGGAGTGTGGGACTCAGGGCTGTTGTACAACGCCCATCGCCCACTAAAAACATTCCCTTCCCAATAACCGTTATTGTCCAAAATTAGAAACAAAATCTATCGGTAAATAAATGTAAATTGCCAAAAACATTATAAATTGCAACGGACAATAATTAATTATTATTTATACAATGTAGCATATCAAATTTGTATCATTTAAGATATATTGGCAATGTTTATACAGACTTCGTAATCATATTAAATTTAT
>JAODGE020030993.1:0-12882 GCA_027574965.2 Ecitophya simulans | reverse complement strand
TATATATATATATATATATATATATATATATATATATATATTTAAGTGTAATATACACAATTTGCAAGATTTTGCCGAATGTTTTTTGTCATTCTACTCAGAAATAAATTATGAACATTCTCGTGTAATATACTATTCAATTTGTTGAAAATTGTTGCCGCAAAGCGAGTAAAAAATATATATTTTTGATACTCGGCTCTTTTTCGGTTCGTAACATTCAAATTTTAATAAGCACTTCATAAAGCTCGTACTAAAATAATGCGCGATTAATCCCTTAATCGTTCGTCCTACTTAATTCATTCGGTAATTGGCAAACACACCGAAATATCGACTAGAAAAGTCGCACATTCGAATATTATCGAGACCGCAACATTTGTCGCTAATCTTCGACGATTTCGACGATGGATAAATAAAGTATTCTCAATTCAATTCACAACAAAATGCTCTCAAAAATTTCAAATATTCGCCACATCGTCGTATAGCGTATAATAAAATTCAATTTAAGCTTTAAATTGAAGTGTTTTATATCCTTGCTGGTATCCATCATAATGAATAACGTATAATTTGACAACTCGGTGTGTCCAGCCCCATAGATGCCAATATATGCAGGCCTTTTAAAGTGCTCACTTAGCTTGACAACATCCACTCCACACGTCGTCGAGGAAATGTCATGTTGATTAGGTTCATATCCAGGTTTCCGATTTGAAGCCAAATAAATATCAGCATCACCATACCTGGAATTCATGAATAAAACATTTGTACCATTCATACAACAAAACTGATTATTTTCAATCAATCTATTGAACAAAGACCTTACGTAGATATTAGTTTGAGTACAAAACGCCCTTCTTTATGAATAGTGTAATAGGTAAAATTCCCATTGGCAATGCTATCATTAATGAAGTCCAAGTATTGTTCTTCGAACTCAAAGGTGAAGATTTGGTTGAAACTTTTGTAGACGTTCTTCATGAACAGAAGCAAGAGGAGGAAACCGAGTAATTGTTTAACGTACATTTTGCTATTGTCTATCAGGAGATAACATATTTGAGATTGGTTTTTGTTTATTTATCTGCCTGTTATTTTGTCTTGAAATTAGTTTGATTTGTGAAATGAGATTAACCTCGAAATGAGTACAGATAATTTCAAATAAGTAAAAACGCCACAAAAATCTGTTCAATCAATTACGAGAGGCAATTTTATAAACTGGTAATAATTAGGCTTACAATACAATAGTTAATCAATTGTTATCATTATTTTTCTAGGTTTTTTTTTTGGAAATAAAAGAAAGAAATCGAAGTGTAATAAAAACTAGATAATAACAATAAATATAAAGATTTTAATATCTAAAACTGCGGTAACTCTTAACTTCATTAATATTCTAACAAAATTTTGTTTGAATAACGTAACGATGCAAATCTAGGCAACCCAACATACACAAATTTTAAATAAACTTAAATCGAAATAATTTTCAACTTCCGCTGGACAAACAAGGAAAAAACCTGCAAACACTGTACGGTGGAAACAAAAACAAACATGTAAAAGTACAAAATATTTGTTTGTTGATAAAATCACATCAGGCACCTGAAACATTTCAGTCTGGATTTATACTATTTGATAAGTATAACATCTCATAATTCTTAACAGTATTCATAAGACTAAAAACTGCATGATTACAAGTGGCACATGTTGTGAACGTTAAATTAGGCAGTAAAAAAGTGAGCAATTCTCAAATATGTACAACTGAACAGGAATGTACTCATTAAGACGTAATAAATCAATGAATTTCAGTGATGTCAGGTATAAAATGTCGAACGGCAAACATCCGAAACAGCGAACATTAAATCTTCCCGAGAGATGCGCGAGATTCGACGTAACTTAAACTAAACAACTGGTAGATTTAGGATAACGATTCGATCGGCGTTCCGCGCACAAAATTAGGAAAACGCACCAACTTGGCGGTGTGCGCTGCGAGCGCAGGAATGTGAACGCGACGACGAATTTACAAACGCCGCAGACGCCGCTTGCTGGCTAGCGTACCGACGCCGCGATATTTACTGTAGTCCTTCTCGGGCGACTCGTCGGCGGCGTGCTTGACGGGCGACTTGCGCAGCTGGACGACGGGCGCGTAGATCTTGGCGGCCTTCGCCTGCCGCCTGGCGGCGTCGGAGAGATCCAGACTCTCGCAGGTCCGCTTGACGCTTCGATGCCGATTGCTCGCGTCGCCGAGCGCGGCGGCGGCGGTGGCGTCGAGCGACTGCGCCGGCGACGACCTGTCGTAGGACCAGTAGCACGAGTCCCTCCACGCGTCGCTGTTGTCCGACGCGTGGCTGCGATTGCTCAGGCTGCCGAAGGACGACGACCACGACGACGACGACGACGTCGACGACGAGAGGAACGAGGGTCGCGCGCGCGGCGGGCTGTCGGAGAGCGCGCGGCGGCGCGCGTTCGCCGGCAGCGTCAGCGCGCCGCTGTTGCACTTGTCGACGAAGTGCGCGGGCCCGTCGTGCGAGCACGAACCGCACTTCGTGCAGCAGACGTAGCCGCAGGTGAGGCACTGCGCGATGCTGTACTCGACGATCTGCGGGCACTCGCAGTGCGGACACTTGCGCAGGCTTTGGTTGCCCGTCAGCGTTCGGCCCAACTGCACGAAAAAAAATATGTACAATTAGTCGTTTACTATAACGTTGGGAGGCAAAAGTCAATGAAACGCTTTTCTATTTGTACCCAAAAAAAAACGAGCAATGCGTAAAATAGTACTTTTTTTTCTCGACAAGTTTTTTTCATAGCGAACAGTTAAAAGAAAAGTGTGGCGCATGGCGCACCTTTGAATGGAATCTAAAATTGTCAAGATTCGTACATTTGGGTGCCAGTTTGATATTTAGAACTCGGCTCTCTTCCAATAATATCGATATATTTTCAAGCTCTAGCTAGTTTTCTTATTTCATAATTGACACATTTGTTATTTGCACTAGGAAAAAAAGCGTCGTTTACAACACGTGTGTTGCAAATACTACCATTTTTGTGGTAAAAATAAAATTTTGAACAAATTTTACTGAAACTTTTGATCCTGGCCGAATATGAACCTGCTTTTTGCGCGTTCTGGCGGAAAATTACTTCGTTCCCCCGTACTTGAATTTAGCGATATACAGAGTGTGCTTAGAAGATTCCTGCAAATTTGGCGACAAACTTAATAAATTTTGCACGCAAAAAGAAAAAATTTTAAACAACTTTTAAAATAACTTCGAATCCTTAGAAAATACCAACTTGAATTCGGCATATTCTGGAAGCCAATTAGCCATGATAACTGTTCTACAGGGCGTATTTGAAAATTACACCGTAACTCACACCGTCCACCAAGAATATACAACAGAAAATAAAATTTTCTGTTTTAACATAAAGTACAGAAAAATGGGAAAAAACTGAAACAACTTACTTGAATGAACTTATCGTCCACGCAACTGAAGCTCTTCTCGCTGTCGGCCTTGGCCATCATCAGCCGCTTCAGCGCCGCGGGATTCTCCCGATTCGCGTCGATCTTCTTGCCGAACGCCACGGCCGACCGCCGGTAGGCGGGAAAGCCGTCGACGGCGGCGCGCCACGCGCCGCTGACGCGTCGGCAGTTGTACAGATCGCAGTCCTGCAGCTCGCCGAAGATCTGCTCGATCACCAGCGGCACCTTGCGCCTGCCGAGGAAGTAGTTCACCGGATCGTGCTTGGCGTGCGCGGCGAGCAGGCTCCTGCCGCCGCCGCCGACGCCCCCGGAGCCGCCGTTGATGTTGTGCAGGCCGAAGAGGCGCTTCTTCGCCGGCGAGCTGCGCTCGAGCTTCGGCGTGACGACGCAGCGCGCCGTCGGCTTCCGGCCGGAGATGATCTCGTTGCGCTCCGGCGAGCCGAGCTTCGACGCCGAGGCGATCTTCAGCGGCGTCTTCTGCAGCGACTCCTGGTGGTTTCTGTAGAACTCCGTCGGCGACGTGGTCGACGGCGACGACGCGACGTTCGGCGTTATCCGGAGATTCCACAGGTCCACGCCGCTCACGAGCGAGTCGTTCAGGGTGCTCGAGTGAATGGGCACGATCGGCGACGGGCCGTTCAGCTGCATCAGCGTGCGGTGCGCGCGCGGCTTGAACTTCTCGCCGTGCGCGCCCATCGGCGTCGACTCCAACATGCTTTGCACGCCGGAATCGCCCATTTCGCTGCGAACAGAGGAACTGTTTAGAAAATCTCACCCCGATCATGCGTGGATTGTGATCTCGAAAATATCGCCCTCACCATGTCATAACAACAAAAAACCACTGCGATTTTACTGGCTTGACATACACACTACATGTAAACCAATCAATCGGCCACATATAGTTAACATTTCATCAAATTTAAGGTCAATTTCAAAAAATTTTTTTGACCAAAATGGCGCCGGAGATTCAGCATCTTACCTCACCTTGATTTGCTAGAGATTCCGCCGAGATTTTGCGATACTTCAACCTGGACGCACTACGTACGCGCGAAGGAAAGCTTACGCGTACGGGGGCTAGGGTTTACTTCGTTTCTTCAGTGATTGCGTGAAATTTATGCGTGCGAGCGCGAGCGCGAGTGCGAGTCGACCGTAAATTTTGTGCTGTTCCGCGATAATTCTGATTAAGAGAGCTTTTCAGAAGCCATCGCTCGATGCCTGTCACGTCCGCACTGGACTGCGTCCGATTTATACATTGGGCGTGAGAAAGGGGCGAGTTTTCTGAGAAAATCGAGAGATTTTGCGGACGAAACGAAAACGGCACGCCACAACACGAAGGTAAACACTGAACGAGCGGGACGAGGTCAACGGAGCAGGTGGTGAAAGTCACTCAATCGTGTGAAGTCGTTTCAAGTCGGGACATGAAAAAACAAGAAATGTTTCTTTAAATTAATGCAACAAATGATTATATTTATGACAATCAATCAATTTAATCTATTTATTTGTAAAAAAAATAATTTTATCATGTTAACAAAACAGTTTGTTGTTATTATTTAACGTAGTTTACGTTGTTTAGAAATCTGTTGAAATCAAGGCAACTCAATATACACTGTTGTCTGTCACGTTATGTTTTTAATTTACAAAATTTTAATTTGTGTTCATTGTTTGTCATTAATAATAAACATATATAAATAAGCAACATAAAAAAGAATTATTTTGACAAATAGAATATTTAAACATTAAATGTCAAATTTAAATACTTTACAGTTAACATAGGCAACCCAATATATATCTTCAAACATTTTACTTACTTTGGTATTTTGCAATATTCATGGAAACAATGAAAAGATCATGAAAATATTCATAAAACACAATATAACTAACATATTTATTATAATCATTACGTAATTTGTTTGAAAAGTCAATAAGATCCAATTAAATTGCAGTAATAAAATCCTTACAGTTCACCTAATAACCATTATATCGGTCAAATACCCCATGACTAAGCTACAGATCACAATTGACTCTTAAGATTCTTACCTTTCTTATTCTCCCGCAACAAAAACTCCACAACGAAGGGCGCAACGCGCTCGGGATGATCGTTGTGCACATCGTGATTTCCCTCGACCTCTTTGATGGTGAAGTTCTTCTGTTTCTGATAGTGCATGATAATGGCCTTGAAGTAAATCAACTGAATGTTGCTCTCGGAAGCCATGACAATAAGCACCGGACATCGCACCGGATTCCTCCTGAGGACGTCGACGATGTAACGAAAGTCCGTGAACATCGCGATGGCGAACTTCAGCCGCTGGTCCGTGGAGAACTTCAGCTTGCCGCCGGCGGTGGGAATCATTTTTCGAGCGAGAATCGCCTCGGCCGCCGGCTGCGAGATCTCGCCGTAACGTCGCTGATTCATCAGTCGGTCCAGCGCCTCCTCTCTGGTGTACTCGGGCGCCTGTCGCGTGCGCAGCTTTTCCATCGTGCTGAAATACATCTCGTGGTAATCACGCATCGCGATGCGAAACTGCCCGGCCGACACCGGAATGATGAATAGCGCGTCGAGTATGACGAGCTTTGACACGACCTCCGGATAGACGAGCGCGTACAGCAAGCCGTACTGGCCGCCCCACGAATGCCCGAGGATCACGTACTGATCTCGGCCGAAGTAATCCGTCACTGCCTTGTATGCCAGAAGGTTGTCGATGGCATGGATGGGCATGTACTGCGGATAGTGCGACGAGCGTCCGTGCCCCGGCAAATCCATCGAATAGTAGCAGAAGTTCCTCGGCAACAGTGCCAGGAGGCGATCCATCGCGCCTGAGTTGTCCAGCAGTCCGTGAACCACCAGCACAGGCATATTTGTTTGGTCCCCATAAACTTTCACTGCAAGTTTCAGCAAGAAATTAAACTGCCTCCGCTATGCAACATTAAATTTAAAAACAGCCACATTAACTACGATAATTTACCAGCAATATGACCCCATGGCACAGGGACATCAACCTCTTTATAATCCATAGTTGGTAATTATCCACGTAAATATATATTCAGGCGTGACTCCTAATTCTTGAACTATCGGCTGCAACATATTAACGTGCAAGGTATTCGTTATCAACTCAGTAAAGGGCGTTATATCGATTTTTCGGTTTCGGCTAACCTCTAAACTGTTGATAACAAAAACAAGGTCGTACTATTCTCCATAGTGAAGAACATTCAAGCAGTAGGATCGTGGAAAATTTTAGAAACAATGTTATCACAGTTCAAGGTGGACGGGCGTAGTTAGTTAGTTTTTAATTTGTAATCATGTAATATGAGTGACAAAGATTAGAAATACATAACTTTAAATCGCCCAAAATATTATTTAAATTTTGCAAGTTGGGCAATGGAGAATATTTTACGTAAATAACAAGCCGATTTAATAGTTGTTAATTAAGTTTAAACAATTTCGTTATCACCGGTTCTTCATATTTGTAACACTCACTATATGATGAGCGTTGTCAAAATGTCAAAAATTAGAAAGTTACCAGATTGTTATCAAGTTAGTTACTTCTTTTGTAAACATCACCTAAAAACGACAAATTACGCAAATGTACGTACATAAAACGTGGTGTTTCACTAAAGGTAGATTATTTATCACTCGTTGTTGCATTGTTATTGCGCGAGGGGCGCCGTAACGTGCGTTATTCTCGCGCAAATGGCGAGAAACGAATTCCCCTAGGCGCGAGTGTCAGTCATGTCAAAGGCGTCCGGCTCGCGGTGCACGAGCGCTGCGAACGAAACACGAACGCGACAGAGGAGCGAACCAGTCCGTGGGCCGTCGTCTCGCGTTCTTTGATTCGGTCTGTAGAAGACGCGTCGCGAGGACGACGCAGGACGACGCGTGCGAGCGAGCGAGCGAGCGGCGCGCGCAATCGACGGCGGGCCAGCGCGACCGACTGCGACGCATCGGCGGCGGCGACGGCTGCGCGCGCGACGTTCGCGACCACCACCGGCCCCGGCGGCGGCCGGCGCGCCGCGACGATGGCGGGCGTCTCCGACTGCTTCACGCTCGGCAGCACCGTGTGGTGTCGGACGTGCTACAACAAGGAGATCGAGGGCGAAGTGATGGCGTTCGACCTGCACACCAAGATTCTGATACTGAGTATCCTTTTTTCGCCGCCCGGCAGCCGTTCTCTTCGCGTAGCTTTCCTTAGCCCCGCTCGCAGAATGCGCCTCTTCGAGCGGGCCGAACGCGCTCAGTGACGTCAACTTCATCAACCTCGCACTGGTGAAGGAGCTGCAGGTGAAGAAGGAAGTCACCGCCGCTCCCGACATGCCCGTCTCGCTGAACCTCACGCGGGTATGTGAGTCGGTCGCGCGTCGTTCCGCGTTAATCGACGCCTTCGACGTTTCAGCTGAACACGAGGATCCGCAACCAGGTCGAGGAGAAGAAGCGCCTGCTGACGAAGATGTCGTCGAACGTCACGCCCGAGGGGCAGCGCCTCTTTCGCGCCATCGCCAAAACGATCAAGGAGGTGCGATGGAACAACAACGACATTGTCGTCTTCGACAAGGTGACGATATCGCCGCCCTACCAGCTGGAGAACGTGCGCGGCAGCGCCAGCCGCGAGTTCGAGTACATCACGAAAGTGGTGAGTCAGGTCGACGTCAAGTCGCGGAAGCGCAGGAAGCATGCGAAGCGTCCTTGAATAAAGTGCAACGAATCGGTTTGAGATTGCGGATGTTTATTTTATTCTTTTCGGCGGTAGTTTGTTCGATACTCAATGGTATTTAGGCTTTTTTGTTTCAGCGTTATCCGGTTGTTATGTTAAATTATTAAGGATTTTCTATTTAACCTCAATTGCTAATTTATTACTGATCATAAGAGACTTCATTTAAGTGAATCGTCAGAGTTATTGCTTTTTTTCGGTTGCCTGGTAATTATGGAGGAATCACTTGAAGATTTTGATGAGAACATTGTTATCTTATTCCATTGAACGATCTGTATTTGTATCTGGTAACTTTGTCGTGTTTTAGGTGGAAAAACATGTAAAAGACACAGCGTTACAAAACCAATCACTGAATCAGCAGCAACAGTCACACCAGCAGCAGGTGAACAGTTTGCAATAGATTACGTCGCGCGAGCGACACACCAACCGACAAATCTACAATCCAACAGACAACAACAACAACAACACATTTCACCGAATACGAAACGTGCAAAATTTCTAGTTTTTAATTTCGAACAATTCCAAATTCGGTATACAAGTCAACCGCAAAAACAAACAAACAAAAAGTAATTGTGTATCGTTTATCATTGCGAAATGACGGAGAGGCCACTAAAAAATTACATCTGATGCATTTTCGTTTTTTCCATTCTGTTTCTCGCACCGTTGTTCTCTGTCTTTCGGTATCTACACTTTATCGTCGCGCGCGACCGGACACGATCGAATGATATGGAATTGCGCTGACGTGAGGCAAACAGTCGGAGTACGCAGCTGCCATAATCATGGGCACTCCGTTGCGAGAGGGGACGTTTCCGGAGCCGATTTTTGTTATTGAGTTTCTTTTGTTTTATATTCGAACGCTCGACGGCGCGCTTGATGTTATGTTTTGTTTTGGAGAAAGTGTCCGGCGAACAACGGAAATGATGTGTTAACAAATCGCTGGGAAGTTTTCCACGAGTTGGGGAATGGGACAACACTTAGTTCAATGTCGACAACAACATGAGTGACTGAAAATTGAGAAAATGTCTACAAAAAAATTGCAAAATACATTTATTAATAGAATGTTTTTGTCCGTTATTTATTTATTTTTTAAATATTTTTTGAATGTATGTTTCAGCTTGAGATTATTCACAAGAACAACATTTGCATTCGCTTCTAATTTGTCATTTTTGTGTGTAAGTTGGATTGCCTAACTATAAAATATTTGAAATCACATGCAGCATGAGTCTACGTCTACAAAAAAAAATCAAAAAAAAAACATTAATAAATACGTCCGTTTTTTAATATACTTGGAACATTTTAACTTAAAATTAAAAATAACTTGATCTGCATTTGTTTCAAATTTGTTTCTTTTGTGTGTAAGTTAGTAAGTGTGTAACAAAAAATATTTAAAGTAAATTTCTAAATTTATTTTAATTACAATTAAAATAATACACAGTTTTTTATATTGTTTATTGCTAATTAACGTCGTTTATTGAAAACATAATTTTACGTTTTTATGCATTTCGTAGAAAAGTGTGTATGTTGGGTTGCCCACACTGAAAAAAATTATTTTATATTATCCAACTGTCTATAAACAACGTAATGCACTAACTACACAATATTAAAAATACAAGCGCTAAAGTTTATTGGCATGTATTGTTGTTCGTGCTGATTTTCTGAAAAAAATTTCAAGTGAATATTCGAATTAACGAATGACAGCCGCAACTGTCAAACGTGCCGGAGCCGCGATTCGATTGTTTCTAACTTTGTTTCAACCGATCAAGCCGATCAAGCAGCCTCCCGAAACGCCGCGCGCCCGCTTTTGTTTCGTAAGTGACAATCACCCCGCGCGTGCGAATCGAACGCAGTTTGCTGTTTGTTGACGTTCGACGCGCTCGCACGCGCCCATGTTCTTGCCGTGCGCGCTTTCAGTTTTGCAACGTTTTAGTGTTCGTGTTTGACGTTCGATTTTCGATTTGTTTCAATTGCCCTTCCCGCATCCCTTGACGCACCGCCCACGCCGGCCGCACGTTACACCCCCCCAGCCACGTTCGCGCCGAGCAAGTGTAGAAATAACGTTTTGCGAAGCGCAAGCCGCTCATAACCTCAAGAAATTGCGCGGTATGTATTCGCATAGCGTGCGGATTGTCGCCCGATAGTTGGAAAGCAATTGCATTTAGTTTCCGCCTGGTGTCGTCGAGTCAGAGGACGTGTTTGTGGATCGCGTCCAAGAAGATTTTGGAAGGTCGGGAAGCCGAAACGCTGTGCGAGCGTTCCATTATTTATTTTGTAAGTAACTTGATTATAGTGGTGCGCCTTCGCTCGTCGGCTGGTCGAGAGTAGGGATGTCTGCAATGTAAAAATGTATCGATATATTTTAGAAATATCGAGCAAATTAGAAAATATGCGAATTTTTTTTGTAAAACTTTTATTAACATTTAAAATAAAAGTCGTACATTAAAAGTATAATTAAAAAGTATAATTATAATTACCGGCTTACAAAACAATATATACAAATTGTTATCGTTATATCGTTATTTAAAAGAAAATATCGATATGTCGCGCTCGGTGAATAGAATCTGAAATAGTCGAGAATCGATTCTTCGTGTTCTCGACGGGTGAGCTCGGGACAGCTCGCGCACCTCGCCGTCGCGCGCAGTCGCGCCAGCTCCGGCGGCGCAGTCAGTCGTGTGCGCACACCGTCGCGCCGCGTTCGCGTTCCTCACGCGCCGTGCGCCGAGCGAGAGAGGACCCTTGACCGCGAAAACGGCCAGGACGATCGCGCGCGCGAGACTACCGTAATCGATAAGTCGGCGTCGCGTCGCGCCGCGCGCGTACGCGTCCCGTCGTCGTGCACGACGGCAGAGACGGACGCAAGGTGCGCGCGCACGGCCACCGACCGCCGGCGACGTCGAGAGCAGATGCACCGGCGGCGGCCGCGCACGACAGTCCCCCGACCCAGACGCACGGCGCGGCCGCAGCGCGCGCTCGCCGGCTGCCGCTGAGAGGAAGGCCGACGCGACGAGTTGCTGCGCGCGGTGCGGTGCGCAGCCAGCGGGGCGATGCGCGCCGCGCAACGGTTTAAATAAGTAAGTTTACGAGGGTTGCAGGTGTGTCTGGTCCTTACAATTAGTTGTAACAGTTGCGAATGGCTTTTCATGCGATATCAGTTTCGGAGTGTTTGCAACGCCCTGTATATAGGACGTAAGTTGTGGGGAAATAAGTTTTCTAGGAAGTTGTCGCAGAATTGTTGCAATCTTTTCGTTTACTCGGTAGTTGTGAACGAAAAATTGAAAGTTTTCCTTGATTTCGTCGTATATTTGACTTTCTGGTAGGCAATTAAATTTTGATTTAGTTACGAACGTTTTGTTCGTCTGGCTTCATCTCCACAAAAGTTATGAGCAAAAAAAAAACTAAGCAAGTTCACATCATTTACTTTTACGGGTGATCTTTTAGAGACACTTGGTATATAATATAAAGTCATTTATATAGAAATTAATATTCTACGAAATTGTCAAAGTATTATTTAGTTGTGAACAAAATACTGGAATTTTCTTCGATTTTATAATAAATTTGCTCTTTTTTTTTAAGTTTCGCTATGAATTTACCTTAAATTCACTCTGAAAATTATTTCATCCGATAGACAAGTAAGCAAAAGTAATGTTCATATGATTGATTTTCACAATTGTTTTGACTTCAGTGTCTGAAATTTGGGGAACACCAGGTATATAATATTAAGTAATTAGCGAAATTAATATTCTGCGAAATTGTTCACGAATTGTTTAAAAATTTCGTTTTTTTTTTTGTAGATTTGAACGAAAAACTGGACATTTTTTCTTGATTTTGTAATAAATTTGCTAAAAATCATTCCATTTGGTCGTTTGGTTTTTCACAAACAAAAGTAATGTTCACATTTTATATTTTCACAGTTAATTAATGAACATCATGTGATATTAGTATTTTGCGAAATTGTCAAAGAATTATTTCACAATTTCCATTTTCTTGGTAGATGTGTACGAAATAATAAATGGTAAATTTGAGCTACCTTAACAATTTTTGCAACGAATTTACTTCAAATCAATTCTAAAAATGATGCCATCCGAGAGCCAATTAATTTCTACCTTATATGTTCACCTGGCATAATTTCTATAAAAGTGCTAATTAAACAAAAACTAAGGAACGTTATTCATTTTAATTTGCAACGTTCATTGGACTTTTTATGTCCGATTACGTTGAAATTTTGGAGACACACAAACGAATATTGTACGAAACCATCAACATAACTTTTTTCTCTGGCAGAGGAATAAACTGAAAAGCTGGAAGGTATTTTGAGTTCTCCTAACCATTTTCGTCATGAATTGACCTCAAATCGAATTGCGTGTCGTTTCTCTCTCTCTCTCTCTCCCTCCCAAGAGACAGTTTAATTATGATTAATGTGCTCGTTGGGCATAATTTCTATAAAGGTACTAATTAAGGAAAGTAATAAAAAAAAACTAGAACGTCATTCATTTCGATTAGCAAAGTTGATTTGATTTTGTCACCAAAACGTTGAAATTTTTGAGACGTCCGGCATATCGTGTGATAACTAATTATAGAGTGAAATGAATATTCTACGAAATCTTTTTCCATACTTTAGTTTTTCTCGCAGTTTTATGAACGTGAAACTGCAAGTTGTTCGTTTTCCATTTTCACCACGGCTGCAAACCAATTCAACAAGTCGTTTCTCTCGGTAGACAAGTTAATTACGAT
>JAODGE020030988.1:0-11489 GCA_027574965.2 Ecitophya simulans | reverse complement strand
TGCACCGGCGAGAACATGTTCTCGATTTCGTACGCGTACCTGCAACGCGAGACGATTTTCGATCGTGAAATCGGCGCAACTGCGCGTTACTTTAGGGATGTCGAAAATATATCGATATGCCGATATTTTATTTTTGTTTTGACGATATTTTTGATTTATCGATATAACGATATTAAATTTGGAGTATCAAAATAATACAAAAATTTTACTAAATTTTAACATATATGGAAACGAGTTGTAAATAATCGATATATCAATATATCTAGATGTTTCTTTAAGTATTGATATATCGATAAAAATATTTCCAAAATATATCGATAAAGTTTTGTATTTCCGACATCCCCACGTTACTTGATCGTCACGACGTGGTGCCGGACGAAACCGCCGATCCTGCTGAGGGCGCGATCCTCTAGCGCGCGCCGCTCCTTCGGATCCGTCGACGTCGTCGGGTGCCGCCCGACGCCCGACAGATTGTCCTTCAAGATCTCGAACTGCGCCGAGCCCATCATGATCAGTCCGGCGACCATGCTGTCGTGGCTGGAGTGCACGAAGCCGTTGACGACGATGCCCCACAGCTGGAACAGGTAGCACGCGAAGGGCGCGCGCGCCGCTGCCGCCGGGAACCAGCCGGGCAAGATCAGCAGCGAGTCGGAACTGTCCAGGAATGGGAAGACGACGAAGAACACGATCGTCATCACGACGGCGCCGCGAAACACGTTCGCGAAGCCAAGCACGATTCGCACGCCGCTCCTGACGAAGTCGCCCTGCTCGGCGCTGAAATCCGTGAAGATCGGCTGCTCCAGATAGTTCGCCAGCTTCCGAAAAGTCGCGTGGCGCGCGTGCAGGTTGATCACCTTCGACACGAACGTGATTTCGGTCAGGCCGAAGTACAGCGTTTCGATGACCTCCGCCGAGTCGTCGAAATGAACGATCACGTTCAACGTGATCGACGCCATGAACAGGAACGTCACGGACATGTTGCAAACGTATTTCAGATAGAACATCGCCAGGTTTCCGGTGAACGGTTGGCCGTAGTTGGGTAGCAAACCGAATCGTTTGATCATCGCAATTTCTTTGCGGATCGCATCCATCGGGACCTTATTAAGCATCAGAATATTGTTAATGTTAGCAGAATTTGTTAGTCTACTTACAATTCTTGTTGGCGTTTCAGTATTTGTTATTTCATGCGACATTTTGTCGAAGATATACCACAAAATTTTAGAGAATATTCAGAATGTTCTGACAATGTTCTCCGCACATCTTTTATACATTCTGCATCTCTTTGTTCATAATTGAGTTAATTGATTTGCGCAAATGTCCTGAATTAGAAATTCTGTTTGTTCGTTTATTCATTGATCAATTATCAGGTTGAATTGATGAGTGGCGAGTGAATAATTTATCTATCAATTAATTTGACTTTTAATCAGTTCACACGAGCAAAATTAAATTAACAAATTATATTTTAATATTAGCAATCACCAATGATTTTTTTTTATTTTGGTTACCCATGTCAGCATAGAGTGTGATTATTTAGAAATTGCACAGTGTCAAAAAAGTTACAATTAAAATTCAAATAAAAGATCATTGTTTCTCTTTGTATCTTAATAAATTTATCTTACAATCAGTTCAACTTTCCACAACTTTCTGCAGGTCAATGCAAATTGTTGAGCAACAACCTGATAAAATATATCGCCAACCAGAGACTTATAAATGACATCATGACAGTTAGTACGACTTATATATAAACTCCACAAAGCAACAATTACCGCAAAACTTTTCTTTAATTGCTTCTGAAAGTCTTTGTACATTTTCGAGCGTCGCGAAGGAAAGAATGGTGTCGGTTCATAAATTATCTCTGCTATTATTTATACATACTAAGTATTTATCCAGAGTTAATTCAGGTGTTAATTGCAAAGAAAGACAAAGTAACGAAGAGTTAAGCACATTGAAGTCCGGTGAGCCTATCGTTCGAATTAGTTATTAATAAAACACTGTTGAGAAAGTGTTTCGCATAGTTTTTAAGTATGGCGATCGCATGCCGGACAAGTTGGCCAACTATCTGAACAATTCACATCAAAATTGTTGTATTATCCTTATAAATTGGATGATTTGACAAGAAGTTTTTATCAAATTTTCTTGAATAAATAACTTTTAATTTAAAGAACCACGAATGACCATTTGTTATTTTAGTTGCTTATGTCCTAATTGACTTCTTACTGCTTCTTACTAATGTAAGAAGTTTGGTTTATATTTGTCCTGTCAAATTATAACGTAATGCAATGTTGTTTTTTGTAAATGTTAGCACAATGAATACAATTATTTTAAGGTACAAGTCTAAACTAAATTACATTAATATGACTGTAATTGCTAAACAATCTGAACGTGCAGGAGGAAAACGAATGAGAAATCCAGGAAATTTTAAATTAGGATTAATAAATAAATACATTTTTTATTTTAAAATGCCAAGTGTTTTACAAAGAGCAAGTATATTATTGTTAGAAATGGCTTTTATTGATCCAGCTATTATGTGTTGTATCAAAACTTAGCCACTTAACATATAACTTATTTTTTCGGTTATATGCGGTTAATAATAAACAGTTAACAGATATTATTTTCTTAAATATTTCTGAAATAAACATTCTTCTCAAATGAAGCTCACCAAATGTGCGTAGTATTGCGTAATATCTTAATTACGTAAATTAAGATGAAACTATTCAGTTTTAGAGCAAATGGTAGAAAATTTATGATTATATGTACTATTATATTAATATAATATTCATTTAGAAAGTTTACGCCAATACCCAATAACGACACAAACAATATTTGAACTACAGTATTTTGCGCAAAAAGTGGTTTAAATAATTTCAACCAATTGTATTTTAGTATTTAGTAAATTTTAGTAAAGTTTAGTATTTTAGTAAATAAAAAATGAGAAAAAATTTTATGTACAATTGTTTTTGCAAAATAAACAATTCAAGCAACTCTTAGAAAGTTTCTAATGTTAGTGTTTTTTGAGAAATTTTTAAAATTGCGTGTCCAAAATTGACAAATTTATAGAAAAATTTATGCAAATATTATAGTTATACTTACTGGCAATTTTAAAATTATGGTTATATTAATTAAACTATAATCAGTTAGAATATTAAACACGTTGCCAACTTTGCGCGCTGTACCATTCTAAAATAAATATCACCTTCTGAAGTGAAATTTAAAATTTAGCGTTTTGGTAGTGATCAAATATTTACAATATTCGCGCATTCTAGACATCTTCTAAACCGTTGGTCTAAACAATAATACGAAAGAAATTTTATGGCTGCGACAAAATATTAATCGATTAGCCAAACCAATACAAGGTTTTGGTGCACTGGGCATTAAGACTACTCTCAAGACCACTTCAAGCAAGAACTCCACTTCTTTAACATTGTCAAAACAAAGTCTTTACTCAATGCGCACTATTGTCATTGATATATTAATTACTTTATTATTATCATAATATTATCATTTGTAAATAATCTAAAAAGTTGTGAAAGTTTACAACAAAATATAAATATAAATTAAACAGCAAATAAATTAAAAACATGTTGGATTGGTATATGGTATGTAATTGTAAAAAAAAACAATAAATGTAATTGCGTTGTAATTTAATAATAAAACCAATTTAAACTTAAAGTTAACAAATGTAAGACTAATCGAAAAGAAAACTAATAGTTGTTCGATGTTGTGAGTTGTTAGTCAAATGTTGCACAATGCACGTCTTTTAATAAAATATACAACTATTAAACATTTTTATAAATAAAATAATTAATTCTTATTGAGTTATGTATTGTCTGCTAATTGCATCTTTGTGTACAAATTGCGAACCACTACAGCACAAATTTTACAGTTTTACCAAAATATTCAACGTTTCTGATGCATTTCTAGGTAAATTGGGCAGGCGTTATTCAAGAAATATGTTTTTTAGAGGTATTTTACTAAAAACATTATTTGCTAGTTGTTTATAAATGACCGCAAAAATATTCTGGTAATCGGCCCTAAGATTCTCAAACACTTCAAGAGCGTTGTCATTCATGACTTGTAACACTTGCGCACTCATTTCTGCATTACCGTGCACTAGATTTTCAAAATAATAGAATACATTTTTAGGAGTATAATTTTCTATCCAACCAGTAATGTTCAAATACTCATTACCGCTTTTTTCGTAAATTTCGCAGGTTAGATTATGCCACGAGTTAAAATTTGCTGTAAATTCATCAAATTACCGTTCTAATAAGTATTAATAAAAACGTAACTTACTAAGGGTTGTATTGGAATGGCCATGTCCGTTCAGTTGCACAAACAGTAGTTTACCCTTAAAAGCATACTGACACGACATTATCAAAACATCTATGTGAGCTTTACAATTAATATAGCACTTATTTTTTTCGAACCATGCTCTATAATATAAAACAAATACTGTGCGTCTAGTTATTTATTTTAAACCATTACAAAAAAGAAATTAAATGCTTACTCTGCATAAGTATAAGTTGCATCAGTCAATCCAGTGAGAACGCAATCAGTATAATATTGCGTCATATCGACTGGACCACCATTATTTTCGATATTAATTCTCGAAACTTTTAGATGATCTAAAACTGGCACTTGAAGTTCTTTATTTCCGGAAGCAATAGCTTGGATAGAGTTTTGTATGGCTTGGCTTAGACATTTTTTAAAGTTTGGATCTGAACGATGACACAGAGCAAATTCTTTAGCTAAAATATTAAATTTGCGTTATTAATTATATGCATCCATTTGTATAGGACAAAAAAGATAACTTACGGAGTTGAAATGCATTAGAAATTACAGTTAGTCCAAAAACAACCACAAACAAGACCGTAAAATTTTTTACCATTGCTATATTGCTAGTTTTTCAACGTTGTGAATAATATGTAGTTCACTATCACTATACTTTCTTTATTCTGACCGAAACTTATATACACTGCTTAATTACACCAATTATTTTAATTTGTATTAAACAAGTTATTATATATTTCAATTGACGCGATAATAGGAATAGAGCGAGAAATGTGCTTATCGGTTTATACTAATTATGGTAAGTGTTGGTCAAAAATCATTAATTTTAAACATTTTAAATTTGCATAATTGTTAACTGTTTACGTCATATCAATCAACTACCATTACTATTGATTGTTATATTGGAAACTTTTTGATGATTTGAGACCGACATTCCAAGTTATTTATTTGCTAACGCAATAGCTAAGATGCGGTTCTGCACCGTTTATCCTAGGCAATTTTCAAAATCTAGATCTGAACAATGACACATAACAAATTTTTTTACTGAAACAATAATTAATAAAGCCGATTAATTTCCACTAAATAAAAGAAATGACTTACAAAATAAGGGAAAGCCCAAAATCGACCACAAACAAGAAAATAAAGTTGTCTAACATTTGAAAAAATATGAAATTAAATTTTATTAGATGTGATTTATTTTGTTATATTTTACTTGTATCTTATATTGGCCAAAAATCATAAGTTTTAAAACCATCTAGGTTTGCAACACTTTAAATGTTTTTTTCTACTCGTGCATTTTAAAACACATTTTTTACACATTAGTTCAGTAAACAACTGTGATTGGTTGGCTTGCTGACGTTAGCTGTAAATAACTGACAAAGTTGTTAACTTCACATATCTTGCTGATTTTGGTATTATTGTTATTTTTTTAAAGATTTGCATATGTATGCCCCTCAAACATACTTTAGTGGTCACTAAAAACAATGTGTTTAACTTAACGCAAAAGTAAGCATTGCCGTTCATCCAGTCTGAGCATCATGCTTACTCTTGTGTCTAAAAAAAACAAAGTTATTTATCTACGTCTACCTCAAGCAATAACTTGTTTTAGAGAATAAACACGTAAAATAGCATTTGCTTTTTCAACACTTTTTTTAGTGCTATTGTGTTGCTATGCATGACTAACGTTTTTTTACTAAAGAAACCTGATATGCACGCCAATGCGCAAGCAATTATTTTATATTTATGTAAGTTATATACAAATTTATATGGTTTTGAAACACATTATATTGGACCAACAAGAACAAACATTGGTATAAGTATTATGTGTAAGGTAAATGTTACACTGCGGACAAGAATCCGTTTATGCGTGAAAACCTGGTGAAACAGATGAACCAAACAGGTGTCAATTTGAATATAATTCAGGTTTAGAAATCTTTCCCATATTTTGAATATGTCAACTAGCCAGTTTGGTGATTCATTCAACAAAATACTTGTTTGTTCGATAACTGTCGTTAAGCATCTTCAAAGTTATAAATGAAATGTATAATTAACATATAAGTAGTCACAGTAGTACAAAGTCACTTCCAGAAGCCTCGCGCTTTCAACTACCCGGATGTTTATATCGTTGAAGTTAGTTCTTTAGTGAAAATTGGATTGACTTGTTAATGAAAGAAAACAATGATTGTGATATCAACAACTTCTATTTTATTAATTTTTTAATTTCTATTTACGTCTTTAATACCTCGTGTGATGATCGTGTGTCTTCTTTACCGCTTCATAGCGTACGCGCAATCACGTATAATCGTTTTTGGAAAGTTCATCTAATTGTAAGTCCATGCAGGAGAAATGACGCCACTTAATGGTTCAATTTGGATTTCCGCATTTTATCATGGGTATCCATGTAGTCTCTGTCTCTTAACCATTCAAAAACAGTACTACTTCCACATAAAACGTTTTTGCAATGGCTTTCGCCAATGTTCTTCACTATTATAAATACTGTCAACAAATAAATCTAAGTCGCAATGTCGCGTGTACTTTAATTTATATAATAATAAAAATAATTAAAAAAAATTATTATATGATGAGATAATACAAAAACAAAAAGAAATTTTATTTTTAAAAATCGTAAGAACTACTATCACCGTGGATTGAAACGGGCACTACCCAGTTGGCAACTAGTGCTCCCACTAGAAAATTAGACCGGTGTTTCAAAAAAAAACAATTGGATTTTGTTTCTAGTATCATCACAAACAAACTTTTGATCCGTTCAGCACTGATTTGATTGATTTCTTGTAAGATTACGTCAAGTGAGAGAAGAGTGGAAAAGTTCTTTACATTGATGAGGTTGACAACTAATTTTTGATCTAGGCGACGAAACTAAATTAGGGTACAATTACTTTTAAACTAAGCAATAATAATAAGTATTGTTCCTCCTAAGAAAATAATTGTTGTCATTTTTAAAATATATTGTGCAGATTCCTGAAGTCATGTATATACAGGCCTCCACGTATCTCGTGCAATTGCGTAATAGTCTTGTAAAAAATTATTTCAATTTCATATTTCGTTGTCACAGCTTCATCTAGTCATAAACACGCACGCATATTAATGCAAAGGAGCGCGCGAGATGCTTGCTTAAACACGTGAGAAAAAGTCGGAATAAGAGACAAGGAGAATTTTGATCATTCGTCCGCTCGACCGGCGAGATCGGATCGTTTATTCGTGTAGCATCTGATGCGATGCGTCGTACGGCGCTGTACTATGACGACTGTAACTTACTTGTTCTCTCATTCTACATTGTACCCACTCAATACCATAATATTTAACTTTTATAATTTTTAACAACAAAACTATCACGTAATTGCAAGAGATACCTGGAATGCCTTAAATACATGATTTCAAGAACCTGCAGAAAAAAAAAATTAACGCTAATCGGTGATCCGTATACCTCGCCTTCCCCTTGTTAGGCAACACACATTTATTACTTGACTCAATAATACGGTATAAGGCGGTGTAAGGGATGTAAGACATGTACGGCCCTCTATCGACAAATAATATAAGTACAATTTAAATCTGTTAATAAATATAACCTTAAATAAAATCTTACCCGTCGTTTTATCACTTTGCAAGTTCAAAATAAAGTTATTTTGGTTACTTCGATCATATCGATTGATATTCGTGTATATTCTCTTTGCACGTGTTCTCATGCACGTAACGAATAAAAATGGAGGACAGCTTCAACGCAGAAGAATTTAATTCACTTGTTAACCCAAGTCCAACATTCAAGAAGAAACCAGCTAAACGAAATCGTAAGTTTTTATTCAATCTTTAATTTATGCGAATATATCATTGACAGAATAATTTATAATTTAGCGCCTACGAAACTTGCCTTGCGAAAGACATTGCGAAGATCTTCAATGTATGATAAAATGATCCCACCAGTTGAAAATTCAAGACTTAATGTTGTCGATGCTGAATCTACTACATCAGGCTCATCATCATCACAAAAGTCTGTAGCAGTACCAGTTAAACCCAGAAAGGGATTTATTGTGATAAATGATATAAAATCTACAAGTTCATTGACAGATGATAACAGATCAAGCACACATAAACTTGTAAATGATACAAGAGAATCAAGTGCAAAAGCAGGAAGAGAAAAAACAGATGATGAAGTTTTTATTCCCCCATCTACTGAAACGACTCCTAAAAAACATGTTCCCATTTCTGAGAAAGTTACAAAACCCATTGATATTCTATCTAAAAAAAAATATGAATCTATTAAGAATTGGGTACAAAGTGTCACAAAACCAGAAGAAAAAAATTCTGCTTCTACAAGAACTCCAGCGAGTAGCACTTCAACGGTAAAGAAAGCAGTTAATTCAACATTTGTGTTTGACAAAACTTGTGTTCCATTTCACAAATGGCTTACCGACACCCACAATTCTGAAAAGAAAAAGGGTTCACAGAAAAATATCAAGGGACACAATCCAGCATTACCTGAGACACCCAATCAATGGATTAAGAAATATTTTGGTAGTAAAGAGGTAGAGAATATTTTGCTTGATGAGGATTTACCTAAAGAAAATTTAATGAAAAATAAAGATGAAGAGATTAAAGTTAAGACAAAGTCTAAAAAAGGAACCTTAATTGAACAGCAAAACAGTGACAACATGCTAACTAACAAAAGTGAAAAAAGGATTGGGAAACTTAGTGACAAGGCTGATGATGGTAAACAATAAATTTAATAATATTATTTATGTTAGCATATAAAATAGAGATTAGAAAATTGTAATATTAATTTTTCACCTTATCATAGACTTGTAGCAAGTATTATTTATTGTTTTAGTACTTATTACACCATTTAAACAGCTAATTAGTAAAAATGACGACGTGGCGAATTTATTAGACAATTTGTATGGAAATTCATGGCACAAAAATAAGGCACAAATTTTCTCTGAACCAAGACCCAAGAAGATTCAAATAAACAAATTGAAGGAACCGCGAACAGAGAAGTATGTTTTAAGTTTATCTCTTTCTAAATAAGCACTTGAGGGTTACATGAGTTTAAGTGTAAGTAGCGGCGAGTCGAGTTCAATCGCTGGACGCGCATTTAAAGCCATGTAAATCAGAGTGATAGCATGTGTTCTGACATTTAAACTAATAATTATTTTCTTTTTTCTAGAAAACCGCCGGGAGAGTTGCTATACAAGAACCCGTATTTGGATAGTGAAAAACAAAAAACCGCTAGTTTGCTAAAATCTTTGCAAAAGGAAAGAATAGAAAAGAAATTGAAGAGCCCATATTTTGCTCGCCCAGAAGTGGTAGACGATGACACCCCTCCAAGTAATGGGAATGGCAAGAAAACTGAAACGCATCTTAAAAAAAGCAATAACGAAGAAATTGATGAATATATTTCGGATTTGGACATGAATCTTGACGATCGGCTTAGAAGTAAGTAAAACAATGCCTTTTCAACTTGGTCATGCATGCATATGTATAAAAAATTTTCTTGTTTTTTGAAAGGTGGTTCAGTAAAAGTTCTAAAGAAAAATGTCTTCAATTGCAGACAAAAATCAACTGCCCAAACCTGTACAATTAAAGTTTATAGACGATGCCGATTCTGAGCCTGTTTCGAAAACAAAGAAAAAAACATATAGGAGAATTATCCGAAATATATCCGAAAATGTTAGTGACGATAATAGCTCAAAAACTAGTTCCAGCTCCGGGTCAAGTAGGAAAGACAGAAAATATTCGGTGTCGTCCGGATCGAGTAATAACGGTTCGCGATCTCCACGTAAGACGAAAGGAGTGCGAATCCAAAAGACTGATTATAAAACTAACGATTTAGCAGATAAAATTCAAAACATTACCATTGATGATTCGTCGGAATCAGAATCGTCGGATTCAGATTGTGAATATAGCGTTATTATCAAAACAAAGAAAAGTTTGAAAGTAATCAAACCAAAAGAACAAACGCCTAAAGTACTAAGCTTTCTTGCTTCATTGTCTGAGAACACACCGCTTGAGATTTGCGATGCCAGTGCACTGATTTATAAGAATAACTTCAAGAGACATCGCGACGCGTTGACCAAGAAATTGTTCGATTTGTTTAACGAGAAAATCTTTGAAAAATGCATACCCTCCGACACGGCCATCGAATGGAGTACTCGAATGACGAACACAGCCGGTCTGTGTAGATGTTTTAATAAAACCTACCAAAAAGGAAAGACAACGCGCCTGGTAAGGTTGCAACTTTCAACTAAAGTTTTAGACTCGGCGGATAGGCTTAGAGACACGCTGGTTCACGAAATGTGTCACGCCGCCACGTTTCTAATTAACAAGGTGTCCGATGGTCATGGTTCATTTTGGAAAGCGTGGGCTGCAAAGTCGATGAGAACCTTTCCAGAACTTCCACCTATTAAGCGTTGCCATGATTATGCAATTAACTTTAAGTACACATACAAATGCACCAGGTGTGGGTACAGTTTTGGACGACATGCGAAAAAGTTTGATATAGATGGCAAACGTTGCGGTTTATGCTATGGCAAATTTGAAGTTTTGCTCAACAAGGTGAATCAGAGGGGCGACAAGAAGGCGGTTTCTTGCACTCCGAAGAAAGAACCAACTGGATTTGCTAAATTTGTTAAAGAAAACTATGCAGTCTACAAATCGCCAGGTCTTAATCATGCCGATTTAATGAAGTACCTAGGAAAGAAATATGCTGAGATGAAAACAAAGAAGATTGAACCATAGTGGTGTGCTATTTTAAAGTTTATTTTAGTACAATTTATACTATTGACTTTTTATACTGGTATAAAAATGTTTAATATATATAAAAGAATTTATTGACAAGCGTGTGTATCTTAGAATGTATATCAGTAAAACCATCTCGGGACATCTAACCATTGCCATACAGCCGATTTTAAATTGTCATGTTCATACTTTATACAACGCGGTCTACAATTAATGTCTAGTTTAATATTGTAACCAAGCATTTAAACGAATATAACTTTCCTGAAGAAACCAGAGTATTGAGAACAAGAAGCAGGAGGTTTCAGATCAAAACACTTTTGTCCCAAAATATTAAAATATGTAGTGGCTACCATGCCTGCTGCCGATTCGTCTGGATTTTCCAATAAGCAATTATAGAATGCTAAATCACACTTACAATGCATCCTAATTTTTAATAGATATGATTAGCA
>JAODGE020030978.1:0-11285 GCA_027574965.2 Ecitophya simulans | reverse complement strand
GCAAATGAGAGAAGAGGTACCTCTTCTCTCTTTTTCAAAAAATGGCAAAATATAAAAATCTAATTAAACTAGCTTAATCGACGCAGAATTGAACGGAGATTCGAATGGTACTAAGCAATTTTGTCTAGAGTTAATATTAGTTGAGATAATGTTCTGCTAATTTAACATTGCATTCGATTTTTTTTTCAAAGTTTAACATATCAGGAGAATCACAAATGTAAAACCAACATCATTCAGTCAGTGATTTTACACCATCAGAACAGTATAGAAACAGAGATGACATGCACTGAAAAAGCAATTAAGCGAAACCTTTATTTATATCCATCAATAACAATCCTAACCACCTGTGTCTGTGGCAAGTAATGCATCTGATTAATCAAATCCTCAATATTTCCATAAACGCACTTCATTGCAAGGGCAACTTGTACAATCTGCGCATATCTCTCCAAACTACGTTGCAAATTGTCATCGCGCGAAACGAGCACATCGGTCTCAACCTTTTCAGCCTTCGCTTTCTTTTCAACCTCCACGAGGTACTTTAAAACAGCGCCGTTCGATTGTGTTAATGCGGCGGCACTGACGGCCCTCGGCGTTGGCAAAATCGGAATATCCACGATGCTGTTCATCAATCCGAGATGCAATTGCTCGTAAACGGCGTTATCGATTTTGTGAATGGGAGCCAAAACAGTCCACTTTACTAATCCCGCGATCGGCGTCGTGGCTTCCATAGCAATCGCGCCGGGCGGCAAGGAATGTTGCATAGTTTGCGCAGCAATGCACAATTTATAGTCCGAATTAACCCAACGCGTGACCGCCTCCAACAAGCACGTGGGCGGAAACTTGAGATTTCCCTCAACAAAGTACAATTCCCCAATGGCCGTCAAAAAGTTTGCCGTAAACTGTGGACAAGCAAAGGTCAAATCTTGAACGTTCTCAATACTTTTGGGCAAAAGAATAAAATAGTCTGTAATCAAATTTTCAGCCAATTTACAACTGTTCACTGATGTGTTTCCAATTTGTTGCATCCAAGTACTTGCAGAGTTGAGTATCTTGGTTGCTTTAGTTCCCAAGGCAATAGAAACCAGTTTGTTTAAGACTTTCAAACGTTGCATAGCTGTTGTTCCACTGAACAAATTAATGAATACTGTGTTACGATGTATCTCATCACGAGTCTCATTCAGTGCATCATAAAGCACTTCCAGTAGTTGCAGTTCTTGAATAGGATTAAATGGAGAAGTTTTATTGCCACGACGGTCGACTTCGCAGAACACAAATTCAGACATCAGATCTAGTGCTAGATCCATTTGCTTTATACTTGGAGCCCTCACACAGAGCAAACTAACTAAAACATTTGCCAAATTATGTCACATTATTCAAATACTTGGTGACAAACTCACTTATTTTGCTTAGAGCTTCTTTGGCGCATTGTGGAAAGTCGATTTTGCGTAAAATTTGTTTAACTTCTCGTTCGCTCATGTTGTTTATTCGGATGCTTCGTTGTTTACAATAAATCGTAGGAGTTATCCAGAATGTACTCTGTTCTACGGAGAAGCTACACTAAGTTTACGGTCCGAGTTAAAAAAAGAAACAGAATAAGAAAGGAAAGAGAAGTAGAGAAACCTGTCACCCTGGCCAATGGACATCACCCAATGTTGACAATATTGTTTGTCATCCTTCTTTCCTACTTGCTTTCTCACACATTCAAAGAGACCGCCCACTGATATCGAGCAAACATCAAAATTTACATCCTCAATGATGAACGTTCATAAATTAACCTAACCTTAACTTATTGACGTTAATCGGAAAAGTTAAAATACTACAATTTCGTTCTTGTTTCCTGCCCGAT
Source organism: Ecitophya simulans (assembly GCA_027574965.2). NCBI lineage: Eukaryota > Metazoa > Arthropoda > Insecta > Coleoptera > Staphylinidae > Ecitophya > Ecitophya simulans. The sequence continues at coordinate 9,439 of JAODGE020030978.1, read as the reverse complement.
AGCGAAGAATACTAGTAAAAATGGTCATCGCGATTGGTTTCGAAGGCAGCGCAAATAAAATTGGCGTAGGAATAGTCAAAGACAAGGAAGTGTTGAGCAACTGCCGAAGAACTTACATTACACCACCAGGCGAAGGTTTCATGCCTCGAGAGACTGCGAATCATCACCGTAGGGTGATCCTCACCGTGCTGAAGGAAGCCTTGCAACAGGCGAAGATTAGTTCCGACGATATCGACGTGGTGTGTTATACAAAGGGCCCTGGAATGGGTGCACCACTACACACAACTGCAATTGTTGCTAGAACAGTAGCACAAGTGTGGAATAAACCTCTTCTGGGTGTTAATCACTGCATTGGACGTATCCTTTCGTAACGCTTAAACAAATTCTAGTCTATGCTCAATATGGTTTCCTTAAAATCAAACAAATAGACATTGAAATGGGCAGACTGATCACTGGAGCAAAAAACCCCACAGTGCTCTATGTCAGTGGAGGCAACACACAAGTCATCGCCTATTCCCGTAAACGTTATCGCATTTTCGGCGAAACGATCGACATCGCCGTGGGAAATTGCTTGGATCGCTTTGCCAGAGTGATGAAACTGTCAAATGACCCAAGTCCTGGTTACAACATTGAGCAACTGGCTAAAATGGGCAAGAAATTCTATCCACTGCCTTACTGCATCAAGGGCATGGACGTGAGTTTCTCAGGGATCCTTTCGAGGATGGAGCAGAAAGTCCCACAACTTCTAGAACAAGGCTTCACCAGGGAGGACCTTTGTTTCTCGCTCCAAGAAACCGTCTTCGCCATGCTAGTCGAAACGACCGAACGCGCTCTGGCGCACTGCGAGTCCAGCGAGGTGTTGATCGTCGGCGGCGTCGGCTGCAACGAACGATTGCAGCTCATGATGGGGCAGATGTGTGAAGAACGCAACGCGAAATTGTTCGCCACCGACGAGCGATTCTGCATCGACAACGGCGTGATGATTGCGTACACAGGCGCGGAGATGTTCAAGACGGGTGCGCAAATGCTCTGGAAGGAGGGCTTCGTCACGCAAAGGTACCGAACGGATGAAGTGGAGACCACGTGGCGGAATGATTGAAGTTTTCTAATATACTTGGAAATGGTCAGAAACGTGATTTTTTTGGCCAACTTTAATGGAAAAATATTTTGTCCTCAAATGTCTCAAAAAATGCTTTCATTAGAACGGTTTAAACGCTCGTCGTTGTTTTAACGCCAATATTTTCTTCTTATCCTCTTCAGCCCTTTTCCTCAGTGCAGCCAGTTGATCCTTCTTGGCTTGGCGAATTTCATGCCGATAAAAGTTCTGCAAAACTTTCCCCTTTTTCTTTTTCATCCGCTCCATCAGCTTCTCGACCACAGATTCTTTTCTAGCCAGGCCTGGATTTTTTCCCTTTTTAGTCACGACAGTCCATCCATCATCACAAGCCTCCTTTTCCTTATCATTCTGTTCAGCATGATCATATGCTTTGATAATTTCTAACATTTCTTGTTCCCTGTCGTGTTGGTTTAATAAGCCATCATTATATTCTTTAACATACTTTTTGAGACCCATAATTACTGGCTCAGCATCAGTCGAGATGGGTTCTAGTCTGTTTAAATTGAGTGCTTTGTATAAACCTTTTTCGGTTGTAAATATGACGAAAGCACATTTGAATCCAGTGTTGGGAGTGTTTTTGAACGGGCTAAAAGTCACTGACTCAACTGGAGCGTGTTGGTTGAAGGATTTGCGTATGTGTTCTTCCTTTGCCCAGGGCGGAACGTTGAGCAAATACATTGTCTTGCCTGCTGGTGTGCCTTCCAATTGGTTTCGGACAGAATGCTCCTTCATAAACATTGTCTTATCTTTGGAGCCAGCGGCGAATTTGATGTAAATCGCTAAATAGTAAGAAAATCTTGCAATAGCTAACTAACAAATGATGTAATTATTGCTTACGCTTAAATCCCTGCAGTGCATTTTCCATCTTTTAAGTGCTTGGGCTTGTTCGCTTTCAACGAAATGTGCCACGTTCAGGTTATGTTGGCAAATGACTCCGAGTTGGGTAAAGTTCTAAGGCGGGAGTTTTCGAATTATTCACGTCAAAATACCAATCGCACACGTCGCGTTTAGCAATTCGTTTTTGGTGTACCGCATTGTTCGGAAACATTAATGTTGCAGTTATTTGAATTGTGTATTAAATGAAATTCGTTTTATACTCACCAAAATACTCAGAGCGGTCCTCGAATGGAACGTAAAATTATATTTTGAATTTGTGCCTTAGAAACTCGTCAGAACTCATTCGTGGATGTAATAGGGATGTCGAAAATATATCGATATATCGATATTTTAATTTTTGGTTCACGATATTTTTGGGGAATATTTTAGTTTTCGATAACGATATTTCCAAAATATATCGATTCGATATCGATTTGAAAATATCGATTCGATAGATATCAATACTTTTTTGAATTGTCGACATCTCTAGGACGTAATAATATGATTGAGATGGGTACAGCGAGAACGCGACGAGGGCGCACCATGCGTTGCAAACTTTAACCCGACTCCATCCTTGAAATCGAATGAAATACACAGGCCACACGACCACTCTCGCCAATCGAACCCAAATTGCGTAACGAATATCAAATATATTAGTCGATTGCCACGATAATGCATAACAAAAATATCTCTCCCTAAACGCTATTGATTATGTACATAAAAAAACAACCATTTAAATGAACGTGTTAAATATTTAGCGCATATAAATGCCAATAAATGAGTCATCGCCGCCATCTACAGACTGCCACGATACTTGCCAAGATGGCGGCCGCAGTTCGGGCACGAGTGACTCACGGACCAGCAGCTGCTCATGCAGAACGGAATTAGGCAGCAGCCCACAAAGCACCTATAAAGAGACGAACCGGGTTTGAACGCGCGTTCGGCCACTGACAGTCCGTCGCGCTGCACAACTCACCCGCACAGGGCGAGCAAACCGCAGCTCAGGAAGGCCGACGACTTCGGCTTCACCTTGCGCGTGGTGTAGATGTCCGTCTGGCAGTGCGGGCACACCATGCGCGTTTGCTCCGGCCCCAGGGCGACGACCGTCGTGATTATCCGCGGCCCGTTGTCGTGCACTGCGCACAGAACGCGCGTCGTTTGGGGGTTATGACGGAGGTTATGTCGCTACTCACGCGGCTCCGACGGCGTGTAGGGATTGGCGGGCACGCAGCCCGCCATCGCCTGGCTGTAACTGGGCGGCATCAGCGGCGGCGTTTCCTGCATGTACGCTGGCGGCGGATCGAAGCCGCTCTTCTCCATCGCGAATCTCGGCGCGGATAATTGGCGACAATTACGCTCGCGCGTGCCACTCGCTCGCGTGCGACAAACAACGAGAGCGCGACGAGAAAATTACGTCAGACGCAGCTGGCCTGGCGTATTTATAAAATAGGTAAATATCGCGTCGCGAATTGATTGCGCGCGCGCGCGCGCGTGCGATCGGCGACTGCGAGCGCTAAAAACAGTTCGCCGCTCGCGTCCGGATTAGATCGCACTAGAGTAGGACGAGGCGCGACCGGCACCGTTACGCCTTACGCCGAGACGACTAACGGCTCTTCCTTGACCTGCGGCGATCACCGCCGAACGCGACAGCTCTCTCTTTGAGACTGGACGTGCGCTCTCCCAACTATCGCTATATCTAACGCAGCGATCGCAATGAGCGACATTCGAACTCATCGCCGAACGTATGCAACCAACGTTACGGAGAGGAGTCGAGAATAATACAATTGAAAAAACGTAGCAAAGATAAAATATTGCACAAATTTGCATTTATTTCAGTAGATTTCCTTGTCCTCGAGTGGATGACGAGTCTGCACGTCTATAGTCACTTATAAAGAGGTACACTTAAAGAACCCTGTTCAATTACACCGATATGACCCCCCCGTTATCCCCAACATTTGAAATCGACCAAACGGACTTGCAAATGTCCGTCTCGTGCGCGTCGCCGCAAATACACGAAATTACATTAAGCATGCTTGAATGAAACGCCCCCTCTTCTAGGTATGTACAACAGAGTCGGCCGATTGGGAAATTAAATCTATTATTGTATACGATACGACGCAACGCAATCCAATCATATCGTCGTCAGCACCATTCGATTGCCGGGGAATCGAAACCGAACCGATACAAATCTAGCGGCAGCGTGCTTCCTGCGCCTTCGCCTTACGAACCATATGTGTATGTATAATATGTACAAATAAACGCCCTACGTATACCTAGTAGTAGTTTGCGGTATTCTTATCGAAACACGCACCGTCGGCGCGTCTTTTTCGTAGGTTATACTAGCTGGATTATCGATAAAGTGTCTCTGAGCCGCATTCTCGCTTAATCTAGGCGGGGCGCTTATCGCTGCGTCGTCGGCTGCTGCGGATGCGGATGGTGCGCCGGCGGCGGCGCGTTCGTCGCCGGGCTGTTGCCGTTGCCGGCGGACATCTTGGAGAACGCGAGCAGCGTGTCGGGGAAGTTGGGCGGCGTCGCCGGCGTGTTGCACGGCGTCATCACCTGCTGGACGGCGCGTTTATTGCCGTTCGCCATTGTCGTCGCGCCGCTCGCGCAAAATGCTCACCTGTCCGAAGTGCGCCGACGGCTGGCCGATGGTAGCCTCTTGGAAGAATATGCTCAACGCGGTCTGCAACATCGACGCGAATTAGATCGACGCGAGCTCAAATGTGTAGAGGGCGCTGCCCAGTTTTCAAACTCTACATTAGCGACACGGTCGATCCGCGGAGGTTACTCACTAGGCGAAACTCACTAAACGTATCGAAAACAAAAGACGATCGGATGCGAACGGCGCAACGCTGGCTGCTAGATAAATACATAAATCGCGTCGCAAGAGGGAAACCTTAATAAGCGCGCACGGACGCGGTAACTCAATCGGCGAACGACCTTGAGGCCCTTGACCAAAACAGTGCGCGCCGCACCGCAGGAAGTCGATACGTTTATGTAAGCGCGCACGGACGTTTTGGATGCGCACGCGTATCGGCGTTGTTTACGTGCGTCGGATCGCGTCCGTCGGCGCGGCGGCCATCTTCTCGCGCCGCCCGCGTTTGTTTACCAAAACAAAGCGGCGCCCTTACCTCGAACTGCCAATGCGCCGCCTGCAGCAGCTGCTTCGCCTGCTCGCGAGCGCATCCGGCGGCGACGACGAACTGGTTGATCATCACCTGCTCGCGCAGCGTCGCCGTGTCCATGCTCGCTTCTCCCGGTGGCGGATCGCTCGACGTCGGCGGCGCACTCCTCTCGGTCGCAATCGTAACGACCGCGGCGGCAGTTGTGTTGTGCTCGCGCGAGTCGCGGCGGTGTCGAGGTATCAAAACAAACACGCGAGCCCGAGTCGTCGTCGCTGCGCACACGCTCGCCGGGACCAGCTTCGAGCCGGACTGCCGCTCGCGAGATGGAGACGGTGACTCGCACGTCGGCCGCTACGCGCCGCGCCGGGCGACGATTGTTTTGATACGCAACGCGCCCCGCGCCCCGCACGCCGTCGACGGCAAGCGTACACAATGCGTACAACTGCTCGCCGATTGGTCGGCGTGGCGTTTCGTCGTCATCAATGGACTGTATGCAACACAACATACACACACACACGCGCGCGGCGTCAACGCATCAAAGCTGCTTCGAGGTTCGATCATTCAAGTTTCGAGACAATTTAGCCTTAACTTTATATTTTACATAAAAACTTAAAAATACCTCCTTTGTTTCTTCACCAATTGCTCTGAATCTACTGCCTAACGCGTTATCACCTAATTAAAGACAGCAACGTGTGCTCCCAATATCCTCCTCCACGCAATCGCAGTCACTGGCGCTCGGGCGTCATCATCGCAAACGCTTTAATTCAGCAGCCACTATTCTCAACGCAGGCAAAGAAATATAATATAATATAAAAAGAAAGGGATCGGACTCGATATCGTGAGTGAGAGGGAGGAAAGATGCGAGTAGAAAACACGACATTTACACGCGAGCAGAGCAGCCTCAGACCTTCGAGCGCTTCTTGGCGATGGCGTCCTCGACGGCCTTCAGCTGCTTGAGGAGCTCCTCGCGACGCGACGTTGCGCCGGCGCCCTTCTTCGTCTTGTCGTTGGTGGGCGGCGGCGAGGCGGGGCGCTTCTTGCCGCCGCCGGCGAGGTCGGCCGGTTTGCCGAGCTCCTTGCGCGCCGTCGCCGCTTTGAAGGTCATCTTCACCGGCCGCTTCTCCGTGGTGGCCTTCAGCGCCGCGTCCATCGCCTTCGCCTTGATCGCCATCGCCAAGTCTGCGAAACGGACGCGATTAGTGGTAGTAGTGGTGGTGGTAGTTCCGCTAAAACGTACCCGACGAACGTCTGGCCGGCGGACTGTTGTCGCGCGAACTGGAACTGCTCGACGACGAGTCCGAATCGCTCGAGCTGCCGCTGGAGCTCGAGCCGGACGAGCTCTTCGACGACTTCCGACGAGACTTGACGCGCGCCAACGCCGCCGCCATCGCCTTGCGCGCCTTGCCGTCCAGCCGCGACGAAGGCGCCGGCGGATTCTGCGCGCCCACTCGCATCATGCCTGCGAACCACCAAGCCGAAGTGAGCGCACGCGCACGAGCACCGCGCTCGACGTACGATACCTGGCGAGGGCGCCTTCTTCTTGGGCGCGGGCGGATTCATCGCCGCGGCGCGTTCGCTCGCCGCCTTCCTCTCGGAGACGATCACCGACGGCGAGACGGCGTGCCGGCCCCGCGCCGACGATGCTCCTCCGCCGCCTCCGCCGCCGCCCGGCGCTCGTCCGCGGCCGGCCTTCGTCGTCGTCGTCGACGGCGGCGGCGAGCGCGACCGCGACCGGTACGACGACCGGCTGGACCTAGACGAACTTCTTGATGAGCTACTAGACGAATAACTAGAACCCGAGCTGTACGAACGCTTCCTGTACGAGAGGCAACACACAAGAGAACACGGTGCGATCAAAACGCGTGAACGGTGCGCAGCCCACACGCGTGCGCGCAACAACACAGCGAAGGTGCAGCGCTACCTACCCGGCTCGCTTGCGCGCCCCCGGCGACTTGGACCGCATCCACGGATCGGACCACTCGTCGCCGCGCGTCGGCCGCTCCTCGACGACGCGCTGCACGATCACCTCGCGCTTCGCGCGCCGACTCTTCATGTGCTCCTCCTCGTAGCGATAGTCGACGGGCGGCGGCGGCGGCCGATGCATCGGCGGCGGCGGCTCGCGGTACAGCGGCCGCATGGGGCGGTCGCGCGCGTGCATCGGCGGCGGCGGATACGCCTCCGGCTCGTACAGCACCTGCCGCCGTCCGCCGAAGTACTCCTCCGGCGGCGGCGGCGGTCGCGCCGGCGGATAGTCGACGGGCACCGGATGGCGCACGTAGCGCGGCTCCGGCGACGGCATGCGCACGTAGTAGCCGTTCTCCTTGTCGAGCTCGTCCTGCGTGAGGCTCAGGTTCTTCTTCTTGTCCTCGAAGTCGATGTCCTGCTCCTTGCGCTTGATGCTCTTGCGCAGCATCTCCTTCGCCGTGCGCAGGCCGCGCTCCCACGCGCTCTCCATCGGCGGCGGCTCGGGCCGGCCGTACGGCGGCGGCTGGCGCTCGTCGCGCCCGTACTCGCCGGGCACCACCGGCCGGATCATCTCGAACATCGTGTAGTTGCCCTTGTCGGTGACGCCCGGATGCAGGAAGCGGCAGCTCGAGCCCCACGTGCACTGCCCGCGCGAGAAGAAGCGGCACACCGGCCGCGGCTCGACCTCCTCGGGCCGCACGTCGTCCTCGTCGGTCACCTCGCCCTCCTCCAGCTCGTCGCCCGCCTCCTTCTCCTTGACCTTGATCTTGTCTTTGGCGTCGAGCTTGTCCCTGTCCTTCCTGTCGTCGTCGTCGGGCAGCTCGCCGGCGTCGGCGTCGTTCGACTGCTTCGACTTGTCGTCGTCCTTCTCGTCGGCGCACTCGCCGTCCTCCTCCTCGAAGTCCAGCTGCTCCTCGCCCTCTTCGCCGGAGCGCGGCGCCGACTTGCTCGCGTCGGGCGAGTCGCAGCGCGGCGACTTAGGGCTGGCCGGCTTGTCGTCCTCCGAATTGCCGCCGATCGACTCGTCCAGGTCGGAGACGTCCGACAGGTCGTCGGCGTCCAGCGGCGGGTTGTCTTTCGGCTGCTCGGCTTGCTCCGCGTCCGATTCCATGTCGCCTGCGGATAACGAGCAGGATTAATCGCACCCGGCCGACCACGACGTGCCCTACCGTCGGATATCTCCTCCGGCTGCGTGTCGCCCTTGGGCGCCGCTTCGCTGCCCTTGCCGCGGAAGCCGTCGTCGTCGTCGTCGCTCGTCAGACTGGAGTCGGAGCTGTTGCCGTCCTCGAGGTTCGCCGCGACGCGCGCGCGGCGCGAACCGCGCGACGACATGCTCTTCAGCGACGCGTTCGACGCCCCGTCGAGCGTCTGCGGCGAGGGCGCCGCCGACCTGGGCGAGTTGCCGTTCTGGGTGCTGTCGTGCTCGGACCGCGACCTAGACCTCGATCGCGACCGCGACGGCGAGCAGGGCCCGCTGCGAGTCTCGTCGGGCGGCGTGGGGCTGCGCGAGCTCGAGCCGCCCGAACTCGCCGGACTGCTCGGCCCCTGCCGCTCGTCGTTGTCGGAGTCCGCGGACGACGCGTCCCTGTCGGAATCCATCACGACGCCGGCGTTTACTGAGAACATAACCTGATTTTACTGAGCATCGAGCGCGGCGCGTTCGCGCAGCCATCACACTCGTGCGCCGGGAGAGGGAACGGGAAGAGGCGGACACACGGTTGGGCGTTTTAGGCGTTGTTTCGAGGGAGCTTACCTCTCTGGAGCGGCCGGCTCGTCCATTGCGCCCGTCGTCACCGACAATACATTTTTTCCTACCGACCTTCCGCGAGCGGGCGAGCCAACTGCGCCGCAACATGTTTACTGACTCGCGCTGTGTACTCACAACAACTGAACCGAACACAAAACTACTGCACCGTCCGGACGCGGCCGCCGCTCGCCTCGCGCGGACCACCCCGACTCGACGCGCACCACCATGAACACTCGCTCGCAACTTGGATGTGGGCTTCCTTACCTTGTGTTCGCTTCGCACGCGCTGCCGCCGAACCGCCAACGTCTCAGATCGCAAACGGGCGTGCGCTGCGGCCGTCGTAGGCATCCGATTTCTCGCTCTCTGCAGCCAGCCAGCCCAGCGCGCCGATCGGGCCGATGTCGCTCGCACACAAAATGGCCGACGACTGCCCTGGCGGCCGTCGCGTCAAGCACTAAATGCGCTAAACAAACCGGCTCCGGCTCCGGCCGATGCGTCGACCCGACGCGAGCGCAGCACGAGCGGACAACTTGCACCAGCGGTCGACAGGGGCGCTGCGAGCGGCGACTTTCGAAAACTCAATTGTTGTGATCCATGTGCGATCGT
>JAODGE020030971.1:0-16999 GCA_027574965.2 Ecitophya simulans | reverse complement strand
TCGAATCCACGCCAGCGAGGATTATTGTCGAGCGCGCGTCGGTGGCTAATGACGCCGGACTGAAAGTGCGCGCGCATATTATTGATGCACGCCAGCTGCTAGTTTATCCGAACTTGCCGAATCAATTTAATTTCGCGTGCGCCAAACCGAATGTTCATGTTGCGTCTGCCGCAACACGCTCCGAGTAGTCGCTCAATGTGTAGATTGCGGATTTGACATCGTCCTTCTATTGCAACACGTGCTCCCGGCAACATGTCGGCGAGAGGCAACTTTGCGGTCTCGCGAATTACTTAGTTTCAGTTCAAACAATTGGCACCGAGTCAACACTAAGCACGCTTTTGGAATTGTCACACTGAAACTTTTCATGGGACACGTTGGGTTAATATATTGTCCTTTGCGGTTTAATCTTTTTTCGGAATCATTTAAAATCGTGGTCAATGGGCGGTTGTTTTTGGGTGAAATGTTAGACAACCGTTGCAGGTGCCGTTTGAAATTGTCAAATTGACTTAAGCAACATATTGATATTGCACAACATATTAGTTGCTTCGCAACAGTTGCTGAATCGATCTGAAACTATGTACACACAAAAAAAAGATGTTTTGCAACAGGTGCAGGTGCGGTTGCTGACAAATGTCCTGAAATTGTAGCTTCCATACTAGCAACATGTTTTTTCTATTTGAAAGTTGTTTCGCAACGCTTGCAAAATACCGGAAACCTGGGTTGCGCAACAATTTCGGAACATATCTACAAATATGTGCAAAGTTTTATGGCGCGGCATTAATCATCACTTTGCGTAATAAAATATACAAAATTTCATTTGAATTTATATTGGTCATTGAGATTTGCATTTTGGTGCCACCAAATATGCGGATTATCATGAATAATCAATTGTTTTACATACATATGCAGAATGACTAATAAATGCAGCGAATTAGCATAATAATATTAATACTCTGTTGAATTCATCTGTAATTGTCTAAGGACCTTGACATATTTGTGGAATTTACAAATGTACTCACGCATTCTGCGTGTCTCGAGCGGTATCGAATTCATCGGGATTAATTATCGCCACGCTTGAATGCGAAAAGTGCAACAACTTCAGGTGTTTACCAATTGTTCGCGGGAACGAGCGCGTAATTTGATGGATCGCTTGTCAGCGTGATTGAACATGCGACATGTCATCAGATAAACAAACGCTTCCGAGCACGCCGACCGAGCGGCCTCACGTCACGACGCCGCCGACGCCGCCGCCTCCGCAGCACGATGCCGCAGAAGAGAGCAGCGCCAGCGCGACCCTAGCCGCCCCCGCGTCGAAAACGCTCGGCGGCCGGACGTCCTCGACGTCGCGCCTGCCGTCGTCGAATCTGGTCGCCATCGGTTCGATGGTGTGCCGCATCTGTCAGACGAACTCCGGCCAGGAGCTGCTGATCTCGCCGTGCCACTGCAAGGGTTCGATGGCATACGTGCACCTCTCCTGCCTGGAGCGCTGGCTGAACCAGGCCAGCCGGTGCTACTGCGAGCTGTGCATGTACCAGTTCAACGCCGTGCAGACGAAACGCTACGGCTTCTGCCAGGGCCTGCGCATGTGGATACGCCATCCGCGCAATCGCGCCCACATCCAGTCGGACCTGCTGATCGCCCTGCTGCTGACGGCCATCACCGTCGGCCTGATCATCGTCTGCCTGCTGGGCCTGCAGTACTTCGTCATCGAGGCGCAGCGCATCGGCGTGACGAAGCTGTGGACGGAGATCATCCTCTCGGTGTTCATATGCGTCGTGCTGCTCGGCTACGTGGTGACGATCTACCTGCTCGTGAGGGACCAGGTCGTGCCGTGGTTCACCTGGTGGCGGCAGACGGTCGACGTGCGGCTGTTGCTCACGCCCTCGGTGGCGAAGGGCATGCGCCGCCAGCTGAGCAAAGAGACGTCTCTGTAGACCGCGCGCGAGGCGATCCGCGGCGGAAGTTCTTTTTACGATACTTTACAGTGTTTTTATGCTCGCCAGGCTCTCCGGGGGCTTGCCAGTAAACCCGCGCTGCGAACAAATGTATCTATGTCTAATACAAAGTTTTATTTATTCCATCTCACGTTTTATGGGACGAAAGGCGTGGCGTAAACGGACTTTATTCGCAGCGTTCGCATAATATCATTGGAATTTCAATGATTGCGCGTTTTATTTCCGGCACTTAACTCGACAACGCTTAGGATGCGATGCAATAAATTGAAATCTCGCCCGACGTAATTCCAGTTCGGTTCCTAGCAACAGTTTCGAGCTCGCTTTATTTATTTTACGTTCGAGGCGAATTCGACGCGATCCTTTGATCTTCCCTCGATCAAATTTTGGCGCGAATTAGAACAACATAGGTGGCCAAAGTGATTTCGTGCCGCGCATTGCGCAATCGGCCTTGATGGCGAATCGTAAACGTCCTCGGCACGTTTAATGCGCCGCATCACGGAGGCAATATAGAAAATTTCGGTACATTACTTTCAGAACAATATCATTGGCGTCGTTCGTCCTGCGCGCGCCGCCGCCGCCGGCTTCCCGAAGACCGCATCAAAAAGCAATATACGGTGCGTTTAACCGTCTATATATCAGCGCCCGAGCGGCACTCGAGGGCGCTCTCTGGAGCATCCAGAGGGCGTCATTATGCAGTGCGACACCGTGCCGAGGAAATTGAGGAACAAAACGTCAGTTCCGCCCTTCGCTCGGCTGATTGCCGCCGCGCGTCGCTCGGCGAAAATCAATCCGGAAAAATTTCCTTTCATCTCTCGTCGCTCTTTTCTTCTTCCACTTTTTTTGTTTGCTCGCCGACGCCATGAAAGACGCGCGGCTCTTTTCGCGGCCTCGGTTCATGCGTTCGTCTGTGTATCTCCTGCGCCCGTGCGCGCGCGGCGCGAAGTTTTCCTTTGCAAAGCTAACAGCGAAAAGTTTCTTTGGTGTCATAGCGAAATCCGGCGTTGTTTGCATATTATCGTATATAGGCGCTGATGGCGGTAAAAAATTTCATCGAAACTTTCTCGGCCGGCGCGGAAAACTTTCCGATGACGCGCATTTCTCACGAACGCGAATACGCCAATCGCATGAATGAATACTTTTCGCAAAGAGTGCGCAAGCCACGCGAATAATAATTAATTTTCTCTCGGTCGCCGGAATGATGACGAGTCGTGCTTGAGAATACCGAATAAGGTGCGTCTTCCAGCGACGATTTCCTGGCCTGGATACGTCATGTTCTCATGACGAGTTAATATATTTATATACATATAATCCGTATCCTTGTACCTTTTGGAGTGTCGGGTGTATTTTGCTGACAAATTCTTTTCAATCATTTCGATTCTGGCTCATTATTTTTGCTTCCCTGGATGCAGTTTTCTTTNCCCATGTTTTACTTCCTTATGTCATGGTCTATAAATTGCTTTGAAAACTATGTATTTATTCAGCGAATAATACAGCTGATTGCTGCTAATCATTCAGTTATAAATATTTGCGTCTTCTTGTCCGGTCTTATATATTATTCTTTCTAAATATTTGTATTGCTCTACTTGTTTGAGTGTTTCAATGTTTATTTTGCTTTCTGTTTTTGTCTCACTCGGTGTTATTGTCATTATCTTTGTCTTAGCTGCATTCATTTTCATTCCAAACACTTCCAGTTTGGTCTTTAGTTGTCTTTCGGTTTTCGCCATAATCGTAACGTCGCCTGCGAATGTGCATTGTTGTGTTTTAACCGGTTTCATGTTCCTATATCCCACTTCAGTCGCTGTTGTTTCCATGTAACTTCTTTTAGTATCCGGTGCATGTTAATACATTTAAAGATAAATTAATCGCGCTAAGTTTGCGACGATTTAGACGTCGTGTGCGTTGCGACTGCTACAACCCCGTGGTGTTTAGCGCCGGCCGAGCTGCATGTCGCACGCTCTGCAACACATTGTCACGCTGTTCTTACGCCGCCAGCCCGTCGTTAATAAAACAACGCGCTGTTGATGTAATGGCTTAAAGCTGAGACAATGCGGCTGCGAGCGCGGCCATAAATGCACTTCGCGCGTCGCGGCTACAAAACGGTGGGTCGGCGGGTCGGCAGCTGTGTACAACAGAGGCAGGAATTAATCGCGCGACGCGGCGCGCGCAAGAAAACTTTGTTGATTTGCGACGACGCGGCGCGCGCCAAAACTTTTGACGCGCATAAATCACGCAGTCCGACGTCGCGCCCTCATCATCGGAAGGCAAGATAAGCGTCGGTCGTTGAACGTGGGCGAATCGAGATCGCGCATCGTTCGCCGTTCCGAACATCGGCGGCGATAATCGCACTCAGAAGTGCCGATTGCGAACACCGCCCGAGATCAACGGCTAAGCCTTCCGGGATCTCTCGTACGCATGCAGAACGCTGCCGGATGCTGGAAGCGGTGCGAGAATTTGCATCGCGAATATACTAGAATGTCGTCGTCGTGCGTCATTATCAACAATAATTCCCATTCACAGTCAAATATTCGACGCTGCACGCAAGCGTGGGAAGTCAAAGGAATGTGAGGAATCGAAGATGACGGAGCTAACGAAACAAAGGCACGAACACGAAGTGACGAGGCGGACGAGTTTTCGTGCGAATAAACAGCAATTTTCCTTGGGGATTTACGTCCATCGATTCTTTTGAATATTGAATGTGGCTCTCAAATATTGCGCGCGTCCGCGGATTGATACGGTCCGAGCTAAAACAAATCCTCAAAGCCGACGCTTTTCTATTTATTCGAAATTCGAAACGCAAATCCTGCGAAAACATGCGCACTGCCCGATGCCCGTTACGCGTCTCGGGACACGTCCGCGAACTTTATGTTGCTCGCGCATTCGATGCGATGTGGATTAAGGTATATTGCACTAGCGAGGTGTGCGTGCACGCACGATTTCGCCCGGCCATCGTAATTGGGGACCAAATGTCTTAAGATTTTTGCACCTTATCAGTTACGAGCGTCGGGCGCGCATGCGCACCGGATATTAACGGTGCGATTCTCTCTTCGGCAGGTGTCCTGGATTCGCAAGCGCGATCTTCACATCCTCACGGCGGGCATTCTAACGTACACCTCCGATCAGCGATTCCAGGTGATTCGCCCCGACAAGTCCGACAACTGGACGCTGCAAGTAAAGTTTCCGCAACTGCGCGACTCCGGCGTCTACGAGTGTCAGGTCAACACCGAACCCAAGATGTCCTTGCCATTTCGCCTGAACGTAATCGGTGAGTGGAACTAAATTCATTTCACGAGCGCCCATTGAAAAACACCGTGTAAAGTAAGAAAGTTATATGGACGTGCTTATCAGACATTGGCTTTTTTTCTTCTTCTTCTTCTTCTTTTTCTTCTTTTCTTTTATAAATATAGTCGGGCGTTGTTTTCAACAAAACGTTCGTTAGTCAATACGGATTACGTTCGATACTCGGCCGACGACGACAGAAGCCGAAGATTCTGTCGAGGCAATTTTACGACTTTTCTCAAATCCGACTCGATTATAAAACAACTACTTCAAAGTCGGACTGGTTTCCTTCTGCGAACTAGCGCGCACTCGAAATGCCACACCATCGATATTAGATTTTTTGCGTCGGCGGACCCAAGGAGCACAATAAAAGGTCGTTTTCGTTTTTTCTGTCATTAGTTTTTTACGCTCGATATAAGTACGTCGCCAGACGTCGTTGTTTAGGTGGTTTACGACGGCAATAAAAGTTTCCGATAATTTAGCGCCGGACGCAGCGTTTTTCTCCGTCGAAATTTTAATTTCCTTCACGCACATGTCCACGCTAACAACTCGCCGAACGGTGATTATTGATTTCTTGCTGACAATGCGAATAAGAAGAAAACATATTTGTGCGTGGATCCGGCGCAGTAAATAAGAGGAAATTCTCGTCTAATAAAAGTGAGAATAACACGGTCGTCGAGCGGCCCAGCGCAAACTTGGGCGCGCTATATCGTTTTTGACGCGCTCGATTGGAGACGAACGACTTTTTACGGATTAAGATATTAGAATTGTGGAAAATGGATCGGGCGAAAGGCATAATGGAAGCGAAAGCGGGCCGGGAATACGAATTGCGAACGAGAAAAGTGAGGAACTGGCAAAACGACTGCAAATTATGACATTCCAATATCGCAATATTTCCGCGCGAAATTCCTTCAGATTTTTACAATGCGACAAGTCTAGCACGTCGCGAACGAGAACATTTTGTATCTGCTTATTGCAATTGTCGCAATCGCGTACGAAAGTTGTCGGCGTCGGCGACGACGTCGCTCGATACTTTCGCAACAAGTTGGGAATTAATGAGTATTGCGACCGGGAACTCGCACTGGAGCGGCAAAATGTACGTGCAATTGTTCATAAAGCACACAATGGATTCATTAACGAGCGCCGAGTCGAACCGGTAATTTATGTGCGCGGTGCGCGAGTTAACGCCTTTTCGAGTAAGTTTCGCGTAAAGAATAAAAGGCGATCGGAGAGCGCCGGGCGCGCCGATGGGAATAAGCGATGTCGGTGGAAGTCGAGAGATTTTTCTCATTGAATACATAGTTCCGTCGGCAAGCCGCGGTATAAATCCGAAGGTGGGAAACGTCATGTGCGGATTTGTTCGAAATCCACATTCGGTGGGGGATATTTCTCACGGCAACCGATAGCTCGCAATTTACGAGCGCGCTTTTTGAGAAAGCTCGGTCGGCCTTTGGTCGCCGGCCAATTTCACAAAATAAGCGGGATTACGTTGTCGGACACGTAGATAGCCGCAAATGATTAGACGTCGAAGCAGAAAAAATCCATTGCTCCAATATGCCGCCAAGTCGCTTACAATTTTTGCAATAGGTTTGGCAGCTCGAAATAGTTTGGTCCGACGCACGCCGAGTTTCCGTTCGATTGATATCACGAACTAACCGTCATCAACATTTGCCAATAACTTTTGGTCGAAAGTTCGCTGTCGGCGATCCTTTGAAGACGAATTTATGCTCGCATATCGGGGCGAATTTCGCAAACTAAAATTAACTCGCCTGATTGAGTTTCCATAATTTACGGCGAGCATTACTCAGGCGGCTAAATGGACACGGGTGCGAAAAAAAGGCGTAATCCCTTTTGTGGCGCGACAATGGTCAGCGATTCAGCTCTCGCGGCCCGAATGCGATAGATTAATGACAACACTTATTCGGCGTTTGTGCCCGGCGCGTTCGCCGCGCCGTTTTACATGCAAAAACACGCGGCGCGGCAACGCGCAGGACAAAGCGATCCTTTCGACGGCGAGTTTCTTGCCTCTCACCTGCCGCCGAACGAACGCAACGCAAAACGCACTCCATTTGCCTATTTTATTATGCAATATAACCGGAAACACAAAACCATTTGGATATAGTTCGGGGACGTTTGGGACGCTTTGTGAAAGATGCGCGCACCTCGGCCGGTCATAAATCACACAGCTGAATGGCGCAAGAACCCATTCATCAACTCAAAGCGAACAATACGCTCGCGCATGTTTATTCATTGCGCGCCGATAATGCATGTCGTAGTTTAATAACGTGTGCGACTTAATAAGGCGTTAGCGCCGTGTGACGGTTCGCGTGAGGCACTGAGATGTTGGCCGGTGTTGTTTTCAGAAGCACGAGCCCGGATTCTGGGCCCGAGCGACCTGCACGTGAAGGCCGGCAGCTCCGTGACGGTAACGTGCGTCATCAACCAAGGCCCGCACGACCTGGGCACCGTCTTCTGGTACCGCGGGCCCGACATCCTGGAGGCGTCCTCGCTGCATCCCAATGAAGCGGACCCGTCCGCCCGAATAACAATTCAGGTTGGTGCGCGCCCGCTGATCCGACGCGAACGCATTAATAATCTCCCGCTCTCTTCCGGGCGCAGAACTTTTGGACCGATGGCTTGACGTCTCGGCTGCACGTCTCCAGCGCGAAACTGGCCGACTCCGGGAACTACTCCTGCGTGCCCACCATCGCCGCGCCGGCGAGCGTGAACGTACATGTCATTAATGGTAGGTCCTTCGAAATCATCGATCGCGGACGACGCGCGCACGCTGCTCGTTTATCATTCGATCGATGTGTTCGTCTCGGCGCAAGCGAAGCGTGTAAATTGATCGACGGGTAGGACAATTATGCGGCAACAATTTTCAATCAGGTGTCTTGAATGAATCATCAGAATCTTTCGATTTCGAAAATGCCACGTTCATTAGATCAATCGGACTATCTTTATCAATGTATGTATCTGATAAAAATGCAAGAATTGTGCAATGAATTCCACCGGAAAACAAATTACGACGCGACAATGCTTACATTCTGGTTTTTCTTTTAAACAGTGTCGACACCACCTCGATTGTATGCATATCCGGCTCTCCAAAGCATTTTCCAGTTTTGTATTTAGTTCCAAAACATTTTTATGTCAATTATCATCACTTTACATGTGTTTGTACCCATTGTCGATGAACAAACGCCTCAGAAATTTGAAATTGTTCAAATCATCATCAGTGGGTGAAATGACCTTAATATAAATTGGAAGTATTATTAAGATTACTTTCACATGATAGAAACTCCGTAACTTGAGTGAATTTACTTGTAAAGTTTACATTGCTTCTGAGTCATGTATTTAAGAAATATTTCTGATCAACTAAACCGAAACTTACAATTAGTCCTAACAGCTACGCTAGTTAAAAAAACGCAAGATTATCCTTGTCAATGATGAACAACAAACTGCGTCGTCCAAAAACATCTCGATGTGAATGTCCGTGTCATTAATGGTAGGTCCTCCAAAATAATAAATTGGGCTGGTAATATTAAAACGGCGCAGCTCTTGCGCAGTCATTATTCATAAAATGCACGATCAATGTATTCGTCTCAGCGACAGTGAGGCATGCAAATTGATCGTCGGTTAGGAAAATTATGTGGCAACAATTTTTTATCAAGTCTCTGGCAATCATTAGAATTTTTCGATTTGGAAATGCCACGTTCATTAAGTCAATCGAACGATATTTTGCAATGCATTTATCTGATAATAATGCAAGGATTGTGCAATCAATTCCGCCGCAAAACAAGATTACGAAGCGATGATGTTTACACTCTTGTTTTTCTTTTAAACATTTTCCAGTTTTATATTTAGTTCCAGAACATTTTTACGCCAATTATCATTACTTTACAAGTGTTTGTACCCATTGTCGATGAACAGACGCCTCAGAATCGTGAAATGGTTAAAATCATCATCAGTAGGTGAAATGAGTTTAATATAAATTACATTGGAACTTGCGTTCATTTACTTGTAAAGTTTACATTGCTTCTGGGTCATGTGTTTAGTGAATATTTCTGATCAACGAAACCGAAACTAGAATATGCTAATGACTGGTAGATCTACAGTCGGCATCTTAATCCTAACAGCTACGCTGGTTAATAAAAACGCATGATTTTCCTCGTCAATGATTAACAACAAACTGCGCCGTCCAAAAACATCTCGACGCGAATGTGCGCGTCATTAATGGTAGGTCCTCCGAAATAATTAATGCGCTCGCAGACGACGCGCGAGAGCTGTTTGTTTATTAATTGGGCTGGTAATATAAAGCGGCGCGGCTCCTGCGCGGTCATTATTCATAAAATGCGCGATCAATGTGTTCGTCTGCGCGAAAGTGAGGCATGCAAATTGATCGCCGCTCGTCGCGCCCGGCGCCGTCCGAAGGCAGGACAATTATGCGACAACAAATTGGACGCCCTCAGATTGCGTCGCACCTGCTCGCCCTTCATGCACTCGACTAACGATTGATTGTTTCAGGCGAACATCCGGCCGCAATGCAACACGGCAACAAGAACACGGCGTCGTTGTCTCTCTCACTTCATTGCACCCTTGTATATAGTATATCTGTCTTCATTATAAAACACATCAGATGAAATTTCTTGTAAAAAAAAAATTAATATACTTGAATACTTGTAATTTATTGCGACCCTTTTCGCGAACCTGATCCTTCTACAGTTTGTAGTGATGTGCAATAATAAAGCATTTACGAAAATGGCCCTTTGGATATTGATCGTCGTTTGACAATTAAAAGTTACGTTTAGACGGCGACATTTTGGCACCACAATTGTCATCGCGCGGAATTGAAAAGTCCAATTAAGAACTAAAAAGCTCAATACTGTAATCTGGGCGAAACTTCGTGGGCGTTCTCCCTTTTGTTCGCGATCCGCGAGCCGAATTGCAAAGCTCTCTTCGGCAAAGTCGCCGCGCATTCCAGGCCTAAGTAATAAGCCAGCGTGCGTAGGAGAATCTTTTCGCCAAAGCCTTGCGCCAAATCGCTTGTCGGGTAAGTCCTGAACAGAGAGAAAAAGAGGAAGCGAATGAAGCAATTCCTTAAGCGTTTTTCGATTAATCCACTTACTTCTCCCAGGCCCGCAAACTTCGCGCAAAGTGCACAACTTCTTCGTCCAAATACGGCGCGCGGAGTTGACGGCCGTGGTCAGCGACAACGCGATCGTCTCGCGCCAAATTTCGGTCGGCAATATTTGCCCAGTCGGCCTCCAATACATCGTGCAGCCCCTCCCAGCCTCTGGTTCTGAACGCCGCCCGATGCCTGGTGTAGCCGCCGAACAGCTCGTCCGCGCCCATTCCGACCAACAGCACCCGACAGGGCGACGTGTAATTATCCGTTTGGCATCTGCCAGCGAACCATAATGCGCAGCCCAGACTGTCGTCCAAGACGGAGTTCAACGGGAATATTAAGTCTGCGATCTTGCACGCTCTGGCTGTGTTAAGTTCTTCTTCCGGAACGTTGATCTCGACGAAGTTCCACTCGCGATCGGGCCGCAACCTTTTGAGTTCTTGCAATGAAAACAATCCAGTTTTTCTGTCAGGTGTCTTGTAATCATCAGAGTCATTCGATTTTGCAAATGCCACGTTCATTAGGTCAATCGGACAATCTTTTTCAATGTATTTATCCGCTAATAGTGCGAGGATCGTGCAATCAACTCCGCCGGAAAACAGGATTCCGACGCGACAATGTTTGCACTCTCGTTTTTCTTCCAAACAGTCTCGGCACCACCTCGGTTGTGCGCATATCCGCCTCTTCAAAGCATTTTCCAGTTTTGTATTTAGTTCCAGAACATTTTTACGCCAATTATCATCACTTAACAAGTGTTTGTATCCATTGTCAATAGACAGACCCCTTAGAAATTTGAAATGGACCAAATCATTATCAGTAGGTGCGATGAACTTGTTATAAATTACTTTAGAAGTACTATTAAGATTAATTTCACATGATAGAAACTCAGTAACTTGGGTTAATTTACTTGTAAAGTTCACATTAATTTTGGGCCATGTATTTAATGAATATTTCTTATCAACCAAACTGTAACTAAATATTCCTATGGCTGGCACCTCTATAGTCGGCATTCTAGTCCTGACAGCTACGCTAGTTAATAGAAACGCATCATTTTCCTTGTCAATCATTAACAACAAACTTCGCCTTCCAAAAACATCTCGACCAAAGTATAAAACATTCTTTACTTTATCATAATTTATAATTGCATATGGCCCTTGTACATTTTGACAAGTTTCAATAAGATTTTCAGATGATTCTACCAATTCTTGAAACAGCTTGGTGTCACCTTGTGTAAGGTAATCTTGCTGGGATATCGCATTTCCTCCAAATAGATCACCACTAAAGGAGAATAAAGATTTTGGTGTGACAATTGGTTGTTTGGCTATGGCATCACCTTGAAGCCATAATACACTTGCAGTCATTAGTATATTTGTGCCATTGCAGTCATAGTTTATGGTTTCTTGGTAGTTTGGCCCCCTGCGATTGTTTTGGCACTTGCATTCTTCAAACTGAAAATTTATTTATTATAACAGAAATGTTTGATGATTTTCTATAGAAACTTACTAGTTGTCGCAATAAAGTGGGTTTTTCCATCTTTGATATTAAACATAATATTCCACACATTTTAAATATCAATTTACAAGCCTCACTTAAATCCTGACTATTTTACCGCATCAAGTTGTGACTACTTGCTTAGAAACTTCTGGAGGTTATAGACGTGTAATTATAGCTGCATACTGTAAAAGATTTTACTAATGTTTTTGTTCTGCAAAAAAAGAGGTACAAAAAACAGTGTAATATTTAAAATTCAAAAAATAACTATTTTTTAACATAATAACATTGTTATGTTAGTGTTATACTTATTTTTAGAGTTTTAAACTTTTGTGCAATTATTCGGCAATTCTCGTCTCAGTGTTCGGTCATCATCGACCTATGATGTGGTTGCGTGACGTATCGAACAAGCGAGTCAAGTGCGTGTCGTGTAGTCGTTCGCATCGTGAGTGCACGTAGCCAAAAATTCAAAACATGTCGGTCGTGGAACTGGCGTTCCGTTTCCTAAGCGCGCAAATCGACGAGCAGAAGGCGGAAAATCTGACTGAAAATGTGGTCAACGCGACGACGAAGCCGCCGAGCACGCCAGAGGGCATGTTCGTGGCGTATGGCAGCCTCGTTATAATGGCAGTTCTTCCGATTTACTTCGGCTCGTACAGATCGGTGAATTACCATAAGGAAAACGTAAGAACCCCGAAGATGCAGCCTGCGTACGGCGGACGCCGTTATTATTTTCAATCAATTTCAGAAAGCCGAGAAGATGACGAGCAAGGACGCGGCGATATTCCCAATTATGGCGTCTGTCGCATTGTTTTCTCTATATATCGTATTCAAATTATTTTCCAAGGAGTACATCAACCTCCTATTGACTGGGTACTTCTTCTTCCTAGGAGTGCTGGCACTGACGCATTTATTAAGGTACGTCCAGTTTTTTATCTGATGTTCAATATTTAATACAGTGGATGTTTACAGTCCGATATGCAGTAAACTGGTGCCGAGCGCGATTCCCAACATTCCATATCACATTTTATTTCGGCAAGGTCAAGGCGATAAAGCGTCGGATATCATCAACTACAAGTTCTCCTCATACGATGTGGTCTCGCTGATCGTCTGCTCGCTGGTCGGAGCCTGGTATCTTTGGAAGAAGCATTGGATTGCCAACAACCTCTTTGGACTCGCGTTCGCCGTGAACGCCGTCGAATTACTGCACTTAAACAACGTAATCACCGGCTGCATTTTATTATCTGGACTCTTCCTGTACGACATCTTCTGGGTGTTCGGCACGGACGTGATGGTCACCGTCGCCAAGAGTTTCGAAGCTCCAATTAAACGTAAATATAATCATTATCTCTGGCCTTGGTCTATTTACTGCTTCAAATTGTAAAATACCAGTGGCACATATTATTTGCGATGATAAGAAAACAGTTGTGCAATTGATTAATATTCATGCACGAAACATGTTTCTTTTATAATGCTCAATCATTATTTGCCGTCTTGTCATAAATATTATTATCATATTTCACTAATTGATGCGTGATTTTTCTTTTCAGTGGTGTTCCCACAAGATTTGCTCACGAACGGACTCGCCGCCAACAACTTCGCGATGTTGGGTCTCGGCGACATCGTCATCCCCGGTATTTTCATCGCGTTGCTCCTACGTTTCGATTTTAGCTTGAAGAGGAAGACCTACACTTACTTCTACGCCACTTGCTTCGCCTATTTCGCTGGTCTCCTCACCACCATTCTCGTCATGCACATGTTCAAGCATGCACAACCTGCCCTTTTGTACCTGGTGCCCGCCTGCTTGGGCACGCCGGTCGCCGTTGCGCTAATCAAGGGAGATCTGAAGACATTGTTTAAGTAAGTAGACTTTACAAAGACCAATACATGTGTTTTAACTTACTAACCAACATTTCAGTTACGAGGACAGCATTGAAGAGCCATCCAAGAAACAAAAAGAACCTGAAAAGAAACACACAGAAGGCAAGAAAGCGAAATAGAAAGCATCCACAACTGCAAAACTGAACGGTATTAACTATATACGAACATATACGAAATGATGTATTGCAAAAATATATTTGGAGAAATTTTAATGAATACTGTACAACATGTATTAACAACTGCACAAAACTTAATCGTTTTTATTATTGCTTGTAAAAGAACTTTATTGATTTATATGAAATTTTACATATTAGTTTGTATTAGCTTAAATTTATTAAAAGAAACACCTTACAAAAAAACAAGAGAATATTATGTGCTCATGCAGTGGTGTTTTGTTTAATGGTGGGCAGTTCGTGAATGCCATTTGCATCAATCATCTGCACTTTGAAGTTGGGCAAATTGACAATCAATCTGGTGTGAATTTCTGCCACGCATTTCTTCAGCAGTTCGTAGCCTTCCTCTCTGGACAAGGTCTTCTTGTGATATCTGTCCATGATGGACAGTGCAAAATATCCACCATAGCCATGCGCAGTGTAATCCACATCACTTAGGGCAGCCAAGTAGTCCATGAAATATAGTTGGGGACCTTCGAGTTTGTCAAAGCCTGCCATAATTAGGTTTACATGATATGCACTCTGTAAATGAAGCAAAATATTGTTTTGAGATAATTTAATCATAATTTTTGTAGGTTTACTTACTCTGCTTCGAAGTGCATCAGCTAAGTTTCGCCTGGTAAATGTTGACGCAGATTTTGGACTTAGTTCATACCCATTGCGCATCTTGTACAGCTGAATATTCTTCGAGATGTACTCAGCAAACTGTGTCGTGTCGCCGGTTTCGCCAGATATAGCCATGACGAGCGAATCGCTCAACTTATACAATTTGTTTTCATCTTAATAAAATAATGATTTTAGCTTCAGTTCATATTTTTCATGTACAGGCAGATTGTGTGATGGTGTGTTATTATGTTGGAAATTACCTGATTTCATGACCATGATGCTGTGGGCGTTGGTCATGTCGGCAGCAATCAAGACGAAATCGTTAAACTTAAGCCCAATTAAACACTCCATCGTGAAACGTTTGATATTTTCGCTGGAAATGAAAACTGCTAAGTAATTCTTGAAGCCGCTTGCGTGATCAGGTTAATTGTTTGACGTTCGACAGCACTGAACCGACAGAAGCGAACAAAACGAACGGTTATATACGAGCTATATCGAGAAGACACGAACTGTCATTTAAAGGATGGGTTGAATCAGTTGTTTTAAGTTGCATGATTTGATGCGATTAGATGTAAGAATACGTAGAAGTCGCTTCCTTTCGTAGCAGAAACAATTGTTGTTCCTCTTTTAATAAAATAATTTTCAGCAAAACTAGCGCCAAAAGACTTTTAAAAAATTAACAATTAACATGAAAAACACTAAAAACGCGATCTAGAATAGATAGATTTATAATTTTAATTTTATTTTGTAGAAGAAAGGTTTGACTTTTAATTATAACAAATTTTATATTTGAATTTTCACCAGAAAAAAAGTCAAAATGGCTTTCAAACCTTGCCAATTTTTAAACTTTTCTAAAACATGCTTTGCAAAATCGGCTGTAACACGCGTTCTAGAGCAGATAGTGTTGCCATTTTTACATTATTGCGTAGCAGAAGACTTGCTCTTTCAATTTCCTTATAACTTATCTCCGAATTTCTACCAAAAGTGGGTCAAAATGACCCTCAAAATTAACAAAGTTTTAAACTTTTGCAAAACATGCTTTGCAAAATCGGCTGTAACACGCGTTCTAGGACATATTGTTTTGCTATTTTTACATCATTGCGTAGCAGAAGAGTTGGTCTTTCAATTTCCGTATAACTTATCTCTGAATTTCTATTGGAAGTGGGTCAAAATTGTCTCCAAATTTCGTTTATTTTTTAACATCAGTGCATAACAGGTACCGGCCGCAGTTCATGCTCGCGGTACGGGTCGGCACGACGCGTCATGTTCGTCAATGCAGAGTCCGTCAGTCAGTTCCGTCAGTTCGTAAGGTAAGTCAGTACGGTAAGTACTGGGGCATCGAGCGGTGTTGAATTTTTTACTGTTAGCAAACAATTTCGTGTTGCTCTCCTCAAAATCACAATTGCACACGTCGCCTCCAGTAATACGTGAAGTGCATTTTTTTGTTCCGTCCGGCGGTAATGTTGGGTTCGTCTTATTCGCATTTCAATAATTGCTGCGTACGTCGCGTATTTCTTCGTTTTGCGATTTTTATGTAATTTGAAAAAGTGGCATATACCATAATGTTGCGGTAAAATATTAAATTAAATCTGTTTTATATTGTGTTGAACATTTGCATTCGGAATTAGTTAAATTACAACGCCAATAATGAGTGTTGTAATTTAAATAATTCCGAATATATTTTTTAAAAGCTGGCATATGTGGACACATAAATAAAAGTTCCAACATTCTCATAAAAGGACGCCTCTCTGGCGTAGTGCGCGTAGTCGCACGGTTGCGGTGCAAGCCGGCCCGTGTTCAAATCCTATCTGCGACGTTCCGTTTTACAGAAAAAAACCGCCGACAATATGAATAATTGTCTGAATATATAAATAGTTATTTGCATTATAGCCAATTTGAGTTTATAAATCTAAGTTCCAACTTTGCCGCTTAAGGACGTCTCAATGGCGTAGTGCGCGTGGGCGCACGGTTGCGATGCGAATCGACCTGGGTTCGAATCCCACCGCCGGTTGACGCTTTTTCTGAGAAACTTGCCGGTTTATATTCGGCAATTAATTGAAAGACCGAATATATAAATCATTATTCCCAATATAACAAAACGAATGCATAAATAAAAGTTCCAACTTTGACGGGTAAGGACGCTTATATGGCGTAGTACGCATAGGCGCACGTTTGCGATGCGAGCCAGCATGGGTTCGAACCCCACATCCAATGAGCATTTTTCTGAATAAGCCGCCGAAATCTACAGAGCGTCGCACGAAATTGAAGAATCCGTAGTGTGTTCGAAAACGTCAAATAAATCGGAAATTCGGAAAATAATTCTAAGTCCGAATCTATAAATAATATTTAAATAAATTCGAATTATTCGGATTTATTCGGAATGATTCGGAACTTCCCCTCCTCAAAACTTAATAACCCCCACTAGAATTTGGGCCGTAATGGCCGAAAAATCTGGGGGAGACGACAGTCGATAGGTTGGGCCGGAAGCGATT
>JAODGE020030963.1:0-10383 GCA_027574965.2 Ecitophya simulans | reverse complement strand
GGACTAACAGTCATTGACTCAAAATTGGGCAAGTTTTGAAGAAATGCGCGCAGTCCCGGCGCTTTCACGCAAAAAATTTAATTACATATATAATTAAGAATATAGAAATGAAACAAAAACGTGTTTAATGGTCGAAATGCGTGCTTAGGGGGAGTCATGTGAGACACTGGCGTTGAGGATAAATTTCAACGTGTCAGGCGACCAGCGCGCTTGGGCGCGGCGCGAGCACCAAACACATTGTTGTTAATTCAATGCAATGTTGGTTAATGTCGGGCTAATGCGACTTGCGCGAAACTTGATTCAATGAGTGGCTGTCGCTCCGGGAACGCGTGACAGCGTCGTCGACCGCTCGGCAGTGATTTATTGCGCTAGAAACGCATTATTGTTTAAATTTCGACGCGCGCAGAAATCGCCTTCGTCGCTAATCTAATACAAATTCGCGCGAGTCTTGCACGCAACGCAAACGAAAATGTACAAAATCGGTGCGCACTTTCTAGTGTTCGAAGGCGCCAAAATAATTGAAGCAATCGTAAATAAAAATTTAAAAAAAGACGATGCGGACCTTTGTGTGTTTTAGCATTCCCAGTTGTTTTGTGCGGGTTTTTGTTGCTTTGTTTGGTCGCGCCCGGTTTTTGTTCCGTCTGAAGGACAATTACTCGCGGAGTCCGCGTGCCTTATCTACATCCTGTGGCGCGACGCGTCGCAAATTAAAAAGTGTGGCTCTGTGCTTTTTAATCTCGACTCGCTATCTTTCCAGGACGAACGCAAAGTTTTCGCGACGAGACGATCGATCGCGACGATACGCAGCGTGTTTATCGAAAGCTGAAAACGCGCCGAATTTTTTGTCGAGACAAGAATAACGTGGTCGGTGAAAATTTGAGCTTGATTTTAAATTGGCGGTTTTGGATGGTTTCCAGTTGGAGTGCGCGTCGGCCGCGCTCTGCTTAGCGGCGGGCTTAGTTTCTGCAATTTGTCTCCGGCTCCTTTGGCGCGCCCAAGTCGAGGAAGTCGAGCGCGGCGCGCACGTGAATCCGGCGCAGCTATTAGTCGAGAGTCGCAACCGCAAACCGCGCCAGTTATCGAACACTCGATCGCCCAATATGCCGCCGCCCCCACGCGAGACCGCGCGCTAACGAAGCCGACATAAAGCCATTTGTCTTCGACTCGCGCCAAAACAAGTCGCGATCTTGTTTAGCGTCAATACAACTTCGCGTTACGTTCGAACCTCCTTCGTCGGGAACGTCTCGTCCTTGACGCGTTACCCTTCTATTGTATACCCCGTTACGGAGGGGGTAACTATTTTCGAAGCGCCCGCGGTAATTAATACTATCGTCGTGCGCGCGGCGCAATCAACACTTTTAGTTTCAGCCCCATTCGCGTTTAATTATTTGTTTGTTTCGTTCACGTTCGGCGCGCTCGAGGGGCGGTCGCGGCAGGATCATGTTGGCGGATTCACCTTTGGCATACGCGCCAAATTTATGCCTGGCGCGCAGCCGGCGAGCGAACTCGCGCGAATTGCAAAACTTTCTTCTTTTTTTTTAACGATACCGCCCCAAAACACGAAGGAGCACCCTTCGACCGTACTTGTGGCGCCAGGATCAACTTTAATCTCAACATTAATGATCTGTTGATAGAACGCAATATCTCGTTATGTCTGCGTCGTAAAAAAAACCGGATTATAATTTGCACGGATAAGATAGAGTGGAGGCGCCGGGCGTTGCAACCACTCCAAAGTATTTCGCATAAATCTCATAATTATACGCACACACGTCGCTCGCAGTGGGCATTGCAGCGAGGATTCGCACGTGAAACTAGCCCGCGGGCCGCAACTCTTTAATAAAACAACTCAACCGGCCTCCGGAGATTTAGTGCGGTTTACTTTAAAACCATGAAGGTAGTAAAATTACAGGTCGAGATGGCTAAGAAATTTATGTGCGCGACGTCCCACCGGAATTGTTCGCTCTTGGAATCGTGCGGCGTAGGAAGCTTTTTGAATAAATGCGTTTTTAAATAATAAACCGCGGGCTTTGCTCGCGCCCCGCAATTGGGAGCGAAACGCGCCTCGTGCGGCTGCTGGTTTTTAATAATTTGTCCTCGAGTGCTTAGTAGTGGAATTAAATGTACAAGAAAATATGAACAGGTACATGTGTCCAGAATTAATTTTAATTTTGCTTTATTCGCAATTCCCATTCCAGTGCGTTAGAAACTCAATTTTAAAAAAATAAACAGAAAACATTCACAGAAAAAATACACAAATCGTCGAAATGATTAGCACAAATATATGCACAGATTAATTTGTGGTTTTGACTAGTGTCAAGTGCAGATGAGTCTGAAATTGCACGAAAATTCACTCTGGCATTAAGGTAATCGCAATTTAAAATCTGAAAAAAACGGCGCCAGTTAAAACTTGTAAAACTCTTCTAACTCAATTACTCCGAGTATGATTAGCCGGTGTGTTCCGCCCTCGGATTTTGCTCCCAGCTCGTTACAATCGCCCAGATGAAAAACTCGCGGCCGAGTCGAAAAAAAAAGAAGAGAAGGAACGCCGCTTCCGGAAACGAGGGAAAAACTTAATTACCTAAGAAATGAGACGCGTCCAACTCTACCGTCTTAACCTCCTCCTGCGCAAACCGAGAGCAAAGAATCCGCTCGGAAATCTAAGCGAAAAAGTTTATAATTTATGCGAGCGTAATAAGATTTGTTTCTTATGAACGTCACCGAACGCGACCGGGCTTATTACGGCGCGACGGCGACGTCATCGAGCAAATGGCGGAGTTTAAAAAAGGATAAAAATTCGCAAAAAGACAACGCCGCGTGTTTTGCTGTTTGCGGCAAGTTCGAAAAACTTTGCCCAAACGGCCTTCGAATTAATTCAACTTTCTGCGCTCGCGCCGTTTCATTTTATTGGCCCGACGCTTAGAGAGTTATTATTCATTTCGCGCGCCGAGCGGAAAATCTCACAAATTGTGAGAATTGTGCGAAATGCCAGAAAACACGGCGCGCGATAAATTTCGCGCGCGATTCGCACCGGCGCCTTCGCACGCTAAAACGTCGACGGACGCCGATCCGAACGTCGTGTTTTGTCCGATAACATAAAAGATAAACGCATCGCTGCCGGACAATTGAAAGGCCCGCGGCGCAATAAAACCGCGTCGCGAATGCAATAATATCGAACGTTAATCGGCGCGGTGCGAGCGCGTATAATCGTCGCGCGCCGCGACGCATAAAACGCGCGCGCACCTTTTCCGGTCCCCGGACGAACGCGTCCTGGTCGCGTGATAGCGACCAGTCATCTAGATAGCGCGCCGGAGAGAAGCTATTAAAATATTCATGAGCGGCGCGCGCGCAGCGGATTTCACTGCGCCGAGTTATAGCCGAACTTGATGGCTGGATGCTCCGACGTTTAGAAACGATTTTACATTTGTTCTCGTCGCGGCGCACACGTCGAGCGCTTCGCTTCGAATTAAACACTCATTCGTGTTGCGCCAGCAACTATTTTATTGCAACGGTCTCGAGCGAAAAATTCAAGAAACATTTTGTGTGTTCGGTCGTGCGTCGGCGTATCTTTGTCGAAATTCTTTTGATCTCGCCCGAGTGTATTGTGCAGTCGCATACATTCGTCACCTCTTTGTGCGCCACGCACGCGCGCAATAAGTAAATCCTGCTTTTTTGTTGACATTTCAGCGCGTCGAAATTATTTCCACCCCATTTTCGGCCGGAATTTTACGATTACAGTAATGCACGTCTATTTTAATCAAAAAACTAGTTTTATTTTTCTCGTTTACGTTTTTTTTTGTTTTAAATTTTTGCTGCGCATCGGATGCAGCGCATTTGTCACTCTTAGTACCCGTCGGCGAAAGCCTCAGTCATATTTTAATCTTATCGCGTTCGTCGGACGAAGGGCGCAAACGTTAAAATCTTTGTTCGTCTGTATTTTTTATCTCGTTTTGCGGACGAAAAACTCCGCGCAGGTTTTGGACAATTGCGATCGCCGTAATCGCGTAGTTGTTCGTTAGTGGCGCGTTCATTTCTCAACGGCGACGCTTTGATGGCGCGATGGTGGCAATTAAAAATAATTACAACCACTCAGAGAAGGAGCAGGCAGCGTTTGGATGAAACGATTTTTATTGTAAAAGTGCGTCGCGCCGAACGCGATAAGAGTGACGCGCAAAAAATGCGCGCACGTCCGATGCGCGTTCGCATTATTTTCCGCGTTGAAAAAATTCCGAGAAACTTAATACGTCATTAGTAACATCATCATTTTAACCGCCGGCGTAATTTATATCTGTAATCGCAAAGTTTTTCGCTAATTTCACGCGACGGCGTTTCCATCTTTCCGACGCGGCGGCAAACTTTTGATGGCTCGTTTTCCGCGCGGCGAATAAAAATTTTACCATCGCCAGCCTTAAATATTGCACCGCCCATGCGCATGATGTAAATGCGGATGTGTAAAGTTGAATTATTGAATCGTTTTATTGTTCGAACGCGCAATTGTTACGGCGCCGCTGCGATGGGCAGTTTAACCGTTCGTCGTTTGCGCTGCGCGATCGCAATTGCAGTCGCGAGAGCGCACGAGAACGCGCGAAAGTTCGCCGGGAGCAATAAAAAAGCAAACGACGCGAGCGCGCGGGGCGCGAGGATGTGAGTCGCAAGTGTTATTAGTGGTGGTTCGAGCTCGCCGAGTGCGCGCCCGGCGCCTTCGCGTTACAGTCGCGGGTTTTACAATGCAAAAGTACTTAATGCAATGCGAGTCAAAAGCCGCTTCGTCTCGGGCGGCGCGCTCCGGACGCGCGAGCGAAACAAATTTGATATTCATAACGCGCGGTCGCTCTTTGCTATCCTTTAAATAAGCGGATGCGAGTGGAAATTTTAAAACGTTTCTTTCAAACAAATTCGCACGAAATGCGTCGAGCGTATTTATCTAACATGAAGATTACGGTTGGTCAGTCACGTTCGCGCGTTGGAATTTTCGAAAGTTTGCCGCTTGGAGGGCGGTAATCGTCGCGAAAGTCACGCAGTCCGCGAACGCCGAAACGAAAAACGTCAAACACAACGCACAAAACGTGGAATATCCTAAAGCGCGGCGCCAAAGTCACTGGGCAACGAGAAGCAGAAAGACGCCTTGTAGGCAGGTACGAAACCGGAAGCAGAGACGGAGAACTCGTTGAGATTTATCTCGCGCCGGCGGAAAGCTGGTGAGCGTGTTCGCGATAATGTAAAAATGAGTTTCATCGTGTCCGTTGCTTTACAGCCGCGCCGATTTTTTTCCTCTCGGTCTCCAGCGCCCCATAGAACGTCTACGATCGCAGAGGGCGCAAGTCGAGAGTTGATCTGCTAAGATTCCCACCTTTTCTAGCAAGGTTTCATTTCATTGCTAATCTTCTAGCGCTCGCACTCATCCTCTGTGTAACTTCAATAATTAACTTTGCATAACCCAACAGAAACTCGCTCGAACATCAATCCCAAATTATTGAACGTAATGCGTTTATAAATTATAAACAAATTGCAAAATACGTGGTTTTTTTCTGAGAAAAAAAACTGCGCTCGCGTGAAACGTGCCGTGCATCCGATTTAAATGCAAATTTCGCTCTACGCACACGAAACGAACGGGGGCGGCAAACTTTAAAAACGCCACCGCAACCGATACATGTGAGCATAAATAAAAACTTCAATTAGAAAAAATCAAAAAATCGAAAAGTCGAAATTGAAGTTATTAATTGGACTTTTTTTCAGCGCACTTCGTTGCGAGTTCGGGAAAAAACTATCGGCGGCAGGCAATTTAACACTTGGCAACACACCGCTGGAAACAAGAAGTGGAAACCCGCGCGGGAATCAAGTGCGGAACAAATAAATTCGTTCGATTTTTGTTGCCGCTTTAACTCGACGGATTTTTCCGGCTTGCCTCGCGGAGCGCTCGAACGTTTTCGCTAATTTTTTATTCCCGCTCGACTTTCGCTTTCTTGCCGGATGCGCGCGTCGCTACGAAAATTAACGATAAGATGTCAAAGTACAAGAACCGGTTTCGAGATGAATGTAAGCTCGAGGATAAATAACTGGCAGTTGCTCGCCAGCAAGCGAGTCGAACCCGACGCGCTTTCGCCGCCCGGCTCGGAATGCGGTTTTTTTTCCGAACCGGACCACTTCGGAAAACCATTAGACCTCCGGGCGTGCATTACAACCCGCCGGCATCGACGAGAGCTTCCACCTGTGCGCGCAAACATGCATCGTATGTTTTTTTTTCACCAAAACGCGCCCGGCGCATCCGCGTTCGGCCAGTCGAGCGTTCATAATGGAAATAATGCGTTCTTCTTCGGGCGCGCGTCTCCGTCGTCGGTCATACGTTGGTCATGTGGTTGCTTTCCCAAGATCCATTCTCAAAAAATTCGCACCAAACGTCGCGGGGCAAAATCGCGGCGATGTTTCATCCTTCATGCGTCTTGCAGTTTTGCGCGTATGGTTCCGGTCGGATTGCCGGTCAAGGCAGACGTTTGCGCGATATAATTCACGTCGGATGACATACATCTTCTTAATGTAGTCATTTTTTATGCGGCGGACGCGGCGGCCTTTATCTTTTTTTTACGTTTTATACATTTATTGGCCAGCTGCGTGAAAGTGGAGGCGCCGCGCGCGTCGAGCCAGATATCCGAACCGCCAAATTTTTCCCAAGAGACGCCGCCAGGAAGCGCAAAAAAATTTATCATGCGGCGCCCGAACATGCGACGCTCACGTTCGATGCGAATGCACGAAATTCGCGGCATAAAAGTTCAGATAAATAATAAATAAGTGCGGAGCACAAACAAACATGGCCGGCGGCTGCAAGAACCAGTTATGAAACCGCCAAATAGATAGAAATCTTGCCTCTCTAGTTAGCCATTGTTTATGGCTCGTTGTAAAAATTTGCATTTCACTATGCCATGCCATGCAAAAAAAAATTACGACTTCCTTGGTAAATTCCTCCGTTCGAAAAAGAAACGTTAGCTTGTTACCCTGCATCACTTCTTTCCTTCAGGATTTCGTGTTTTGACGCGTCGGCAATGCTGAGGAAAACAAATTGGATAAGCACAATAAAGAGTTTTATTAAAATGATTGTGATGACCGAAACTCCGAGCCGACGCAACAAAATGTCCTGCGTCGGGAGCAAGGAAAAAAGACAAAGGATAAAAGCACACAAACGTAAGAGTGCCAGATCGGAGAAGAAAACGGCGTTTCATTTCATATTGAAGTTTCGTATCGCGTGCAACAAGGACAAAAAGAAAAATCCCTCCAGCGCGCGCCAGATGTTGCCCGTGCGCCTAATATACAGTGCGGTCAATAGATAAATTAATTTTTAATTCGCGCGTCGCGCTTATAAATTTGGTTTTAATTACGTCCGCGAGCGAGTGAAAATGAGTGCGACGCGCGGCAGAATTGCCAAAGCGCATCAGAAGTATCAAGTGTTCACAGTCGCAATTATTTCTGCATTAAATTAATTTCGGTGGCGTCGCCGGCATTTTCGAGTTTTGAGTTCGCGCAGTTTGCGCAGTTGCAAGTGCCGCGCCTGCATGCGAATCTATTGCTGCGCGCGAAACTTTTTCGCCGCGCTGCAATTTCCTCTCGCCGCACGCTCTCGTAGGCATTATAAAATTATAATGAATAGAGATATCAAAGTGTACTCATCGTCACTTGTAACTCTTTTAAAATCCCATTTCTTCGCGCGCTTGCGAATCGCTGCGATTTTCTATTTCATTCGCGTCTAGCGCGTTTGATAACGACCGGTAACGACCGCCGCTTTTTCATCATCATTTTCGTCCATTTCATTGCGTTTCGTATTTACTTACTCGACATGCGCGCGATTTATTCGCCTGTAGCCGTTCAACAGCTTTGTGTAACTTTTCGCAGCAAGAAATAGACAAAAACTGACCAACACACGCGCGGAGTAAATGTCAAAGAATAAAAAACTCGAGCGCTCGCAAAGGAATGCCGACTGCCCGCCGGAGGTTCTCTCGTGTGCGATAATTGCTCCGAACGCATTTATTCTCGCGGGACACACTTTCGCGCGCGTCCTGTATACCAAACGCGCGTTGAAAACGGCAGGCGTAAGCAGCGCCGCCGCCGACGCCGCCGCTTGCACCTTCATAAAGGACCCCGGCGCGCCTGGATCCGAAACAACATGCGGTCACGGTGATTTATCATTTCAGGCAAATTGCTGAATTGGAGCTTTGCGGTGTTTTATTTACTCGTGCGCGCTCGGCACGCGCGTTCGATTTCGGACCGTCCGGACCCGTCTTTGCAGGTATTCGACTCGTTCCGCGCGCCCGAAAAACCCGCAAGGAAAAAAAATCTACCACTAATCACATAAAACGTCCGACAATTCAATTTTTTGTCGCGTTTGCTTGAAATTGTCAAAAAATTAAGTCAAATCGATCACTTTCAACTTGCAACCCGGCGCTTCCACTGTATCTACCGCATGCAAACAAAATGCCAACATTTACATTACGTTGCTTTGCACTAATATCGACGTCGGCGCCGCGATTATTTGCGTAATCTTAACAAACACGCCCGTAAGTAATTAAAATATAAAAATATCAGCGCAAAACATCAAACGCACGAGACGTCCTTTATCTGGTTCGTCGGCGCTTTCATGTCCTTTAACTTCATTTAGGTACCGATATTACGCCTTCACAAGCAGGTCTGGCGTTTGAAAGCAACTCTTTTCTTATTTGTAGTGCCCGGCGCTTGACTTTCATTAATTAGAGCCGTAATTAAAAGCCTCCGATAATTTCCACCATGAACGGCGCGCGAGTCTGATGCCAATTAGCGAAATGCAACCGAATTATAATGCGAACGAGTAACAAACAAAAACTAACACTCTTCTTGATGGTTTAAATTGTTTTTTTTTGGGAGTTGATAGCCGGTCCGAAATTAGTTTAGGTGCCCGCGCAAGATACGCGCAAATTAAGCAGCCAACGTTCGAAAACGAGGGCCGTAATTGCGAAAGTCTTTTCCAGTTTGTTACGTTTACAAATTGACACGTTCGCGAACTCCGGAGCCGTGCCTTGCGCAAAGTAGGTACTTAACAACTGACGACCTTACGAAATGCGGCGGAGAGAGGGAGCGCGCCCGCCGCAACTCTCGCGATCTCCAACTCTCGACCGGCTAAACATTGCGGGACGGCAAGGAGTGCTAAAACTGCCGAAGAGTTGCTAACTACCTTTTCCTCTCTCATTTGCCGGCTCGTCGAGGGCGCGGGCAATAAACACTGATAAAAGAAACAAGCATCGCGTGATGCTGACGGGCCTCGAGAGCAGTGTGCGCGAACTCGCCGACGAAGCGTGTAACATGCAAGACAAGAGCAGGACTCGTCAACATCGATGAGCTAAACACTCGCAATTCGAAAGGTTGGCAATGAAAACGTGTTTTCGTCGCGTTCGGTCGCAGTTCCAGCGCCGTTGAACTCTCACACTTTTCCTTCTCGACGGAGAGTCGCGTTATCGTCCTTTTTACGGAGCGGCGAACTTTTTTCTTCGCAAACCGTTTTTTTTTCTTTTCGCGCGCGGCAAAGGAAACAGAGAAAATTCGTCGAGCGTCGAGTTCGACATCAATTACCACTTTGCCGCCGACGTCGTCGCGCTGCGCTTTTCGCACGACGCATTGACATGCGGAGGCGTCGACAAGAAAACTAAAAAAAAAAACAGAAGCGGCAAAAATTATTTTCCGGCAACTGTGCCGTAAATATTTTATGCGGAAAGTTTTGCAAAAATTACGAGAAATAATTTTAACGCATTGCCCGGCGCCTCCGCCCAATGGACGCATTTTTCCTGGCGCTTTTGCTTTCGCGTGATCGAAAGCAGTTTATTGCGCGGAAAGCACGCAAGACGCTCCGGGACAAAAGTCGACTGGCATTGTGCGCGTCGGCGGGCGGCGCGCCGAACACAAAACGCCCCTAAGTGCCGCCGGTTTTTGATGGAGTCGCGGTCGCGCCGCCGCCGCCGACGATATTGCATTATTTTCGCGCCGGACCAAAGAAAATCGGCATAATGCCCATTGTTTGATGTGCCTTTCAACGCGTAAACGGCGCGCATCGATCCGCTAATAAGCCGGCGGCGACGCGGCGCGCATAAAACGAATATCACTCGACGCGCCGCCGCCTCGTCCGAATAATCCGGAAGGATTTAGTGTCGCATTGCTTAATAGGTCAACGTCTCGCATTTAAATATCACGCCGCTGCAAACTGGGCGACGGCTATTAATCTAATGCAAGCAGTGCAAGCGTCGTCGGAATATTCGTACGGCGCTTTCGGACGTTTCCGGCTTTCCTTTGTGCGATATAGAATATCCTAGGCGCATCAAATTGATAGGCGCATTGACACACGTAACCTTTAAGTACGAAGTATCGTGTATCCTT
>JAODGE020030950.1:0-22584 GCA_027574965.2 Ecitophya simulans | reverse complement strand
GCAGCCCCGCGGCCGCGCTCTCAAGCGCCTGAAGTACACCAAGCGCTTCCTCTCCAGGACCCTGAAGGAGGGCGAGAAGATCAAGATGAACAAGCAGCCCCCTGGTAAGGCCGGCTAAGTTGTTTTCTCTCATGGAGAGTAAGTTGCCTTCCAACTGATTATTTTTATTTTCATGTTAAGTTCCTAATGAATCCACTAGACAGCAACGGGTAGAGAGAACGTGAAGTGCGTTCCTGAATGTGATTTGGCAGCTGACCTTACCACCAATAATTGTAAGCTCTATGATGTCCCTCATTGCTTGCTGGAATTCTCAGAAGACGTGAAGGTAAAATAGTTGCTCTCTGTTCCCCCACACCTTTCCATGTATATTCCAAGTAGTTCTGTATTATTGATATACTAGCCGCTTACTCGAAGGGAGATCGCTTAGCGATAGGCATCGCCGCACTCACAAGCACCGAAAAGAAAGACAAGAGAATGGGTTGCTTTAACTCAAAGTCTACTACCGAGAAGAACGCTGGGAAGGTCAGCAAGCCGTCTGGAGAACAGATATCCTCGCGGCCAAAGCGCAACGATGCCGCGCCTAAACGAATTCCTGCCGTAGCGCAGTCCAACGAGCCAACTGCAGATGAGGGCCGTCCCGCTGGATCTTCAGCAGCTCAGGCAACCCCAGAGGCAACAGCTGAACAGTTCCTTCGCACAGTCTTGGATGGAGCTGAGCATTTCTTCAGCAACCTCCCTGATTCATTGGCTGTTAAGCAGGTTGTTTCCCTGACATTCATGAATTCGTGCGTTGAAGTCATCCGAACTAAGTTTCGTTTGAAAATTGACACCGTGACAGGCTTAGTAGATGACCTTACTAAAAAAATGAAACTCCCGTTGCTCCAAGGTTCCGTACAGAATGTAGAGGAGCGGAGTATGGACGACGGCTTCTCGCGCATCCTGCTAGCGTGGTTCTCCAAGAACTCTACCTTTCAAAAGAAACTCTCCGCAGAGGCTGGCCAAGCGGTGCTGGACACCCTATATATTCGCTATCTGACTAGCAGCCCTGTGTCGTTTGAAGATCTCCTTATATTTCAGTTCCAGTGGGCTTCGGTGAACCTGGCGACGTTAGAGCTGTTCTCAAAGGCATGTGAGGGCAAAGACTCCATGACAGTTGAGCAACTAGGGAAGTTTTTGCGCGAAACTCAGCGACTTGAGATCACGGATCGGCAAGTCACTGAGAAATTCAAGTATCGCTTTGGAAATGGCATCCACCGCTACAACTTTGCCAGCTACAGCGGCAGCGTTTTGACAAATAACGCGATAGACCCCGCCCGTACATTGGATGTGTGGCAGGATATGACACAACCATTCACACATTACTTGGTGAGCTGCGTCCGGATTGAGACCAAGGAGGACCTCAAGCGCGCGATGGCAGAAAGCACACGAGCACTGGTTCTCAATATTAAGAAGGGCAGTGATTCGGAGCCGTACTCAGGCTCTTGCAGCCTAAAGGACATACTCAATGAGGTTCAAACGAACGGCTTCTTGGTCAATACTTATCCAATAGTTTTGTGTCTTTCACCGGGGACTGTTATGCCATTAGATCTTCAGGAGAGGGTGGCGAAGATGATCACGGACACGCTTGGTTCGATGGTAGCTAAAGGCCTCATGTTCGAAGGAGCGGCAATCAGTGATCCTAAATTTAGTCCGGGGGCATTCCGGAAGAAGGTTCTACTCATGAGCTCCCAGGGTCAGTTGAAGCCTTTCATCGGATTCATGGTGGCGGACATGAACAAGGACGGCCTCGGGGTTCGCGTCACTGACGTTGTGGAGGACACACCAGCGGCAAAGGGAGGCGTACTTAAGGATGACTGGCTGACACACATCAAGGGACAGGCTATCCATAACAAGCAGCACCTTCGCGAGTGCCTTTCACAGATAAAGGTGGGTGAGGAGTTCACACTCAAACGAGAAAACCTGGATGAACTGACTCTCGTGATGGGTGGCATGGTGGATCCAAAGGATGAGAGCACCGCTACATCTCTTTCCAGCATCACCTTTTTCAAGTACTCCAATACACCAAACTATAAGCCGTGGGACACGCAGCAAATTGACGCGGGATCCCTTGCCACCAGCAGCGTGACCCGGAAGGACTTGACTGATCACTTCGCTTTCACCTCCCTAAACCCAGCGACTGGCAAAGATGTAATAGATGGCGAAGGTGCCGCATCGCGTATGGGCGTCCAATTCATTGACATAAGCAACACCGACTGCTCCCTCGCTTGGTCCCGCGGCCGCTTCTGTGATAATGGACGCTGTGGCTACCTCCTCAAGGGAGATCTTGAGAAGCTGCCTGACTTTACAATCAACATCATAGGTGGCCCCCGTGTGATGGGCTGTGTACCACTTTCTACCGCATTCGCTGTGCTGCACGGCAATGGGACAGTTCGCCAAAGTGGCAGCCTGCTGACATTCTCCGGGTACGATGATGCTTCTATCGCTGTAATTAAGATGACCTTTGAGGCCAACGGCGTGACAAACACATTCGCGGCTTCGTTTGGGCCGTCGCTTATCCGAACAGGATACTGCGCCATTCCCTGCGTGCCTGCCAGCGAGGAGCGCGCTGCACGCAAGCACATTCATGGAGTATATGTGTACTCCGCTCGCAATTGATGTCCTGCTCTGATAATCGCACTGAAAACGGCGTGTGCTGTTTCTCGGAGGAGCATGGTGGGAGGAGGATGGGGGAGGGGGAGGGAGGCAGCAGTGTGGAATGAGGAACTGAGATCACAAAAAGACAGACAGCATTTTTTTTCTGTAGTAGCATCAGAAATAACAAGTGTATGGAAGCGAAGTTCACTTTTTTTTCTCGTAGGCATCTGTAGTGACATCTCCACTGTTCTATCCCTGTTGTTGTGTACCACAACTAAATCCCAGAAAAAAAAAACTCACCCCTCCAAGACACATATATACACTATACGGAGCGTAGGCGCATACAACTGGACACACTTTTTTTTTCTTTTCGTCACGTTAAGGCATGAAG
Source organism: Ecitophya simulans (assembly GCA_027574965.2). Classification (NCBI taxonomy): domain Eukaryota; kingdom Metazoa; phylum Arthropoda; class Insecta; order Coleoptera; family Staphylinidae; genus Ecitophya; species Ecitophya simulans. The sequence continues at coordinate 19,559 of JAODGE020030950.1, read as the reverse complement.
CAGAGATACTCTCTTACTGTAGGGAGTACACACGACTTTCCTCTCTTCCTAACCATTAGAGGTGTGTGTGTGGTAAGAGCAGTTGGACGGGAGGAGGCGAATCAGTAAGCTTGCAGATACCTGCCCACACATGGTCATATGAATGCTCTCGACACTTTTCTTTCTTTTTTCTGTTTCTTGCAGCTTTAGTGAACGAACGGGGAAGTAGGAGCGCAGCTGTGATAGAGGGACTTGAAGGTAGTAGTCAAGCACACATACACAGTCGTATCTCTTCTCATAAATGCTGCGGCGGAGCATCCGCATGCTAGCGGGGTATACCCCGGTGAACCCGGACACATCCCCAATGCTGATGTATAGTCAGTATCACTGGCATTATAACCTCCCGCAAGGGATGGAGCGACCGCATAATGTGAATCGCAGTTTAGCGGCACCGTTTCAGAGCATGCATAGCCTGGTGAACAAATACCGGGGCGTATGGGTTCCTACAGAGATGCACCCTGCTTTCCTGGTGGCGCTCGAGCCCCAGCTACTGAAACTGCCCCATGGGCGTCAGGTGCCAAGTACTCCCGTGGATGAAGTGGTGAGTGAGTACGACAAACTGTCGCCCCTGATTGATGACACTGGGGCGAGGGATGGGTGGCTAGCGAAGATATTTCATCATTGCGCGTTCCAGCGCAATGGTGACGCGGCAATGGCTCTGTGGGACAAGTATTGCAAGCCGCGTTTTATTGATGGCGTCGAGAAGCCCCCTCTTCCCCTCATTCAGGCAATTCTGTTTTGCTGTAGCAAGTCAGACCATGCTGGCTGGAAGGGCATATTTGAGAAGTGTCTAAAGGACGGCTGGAACTACACACCATACTTTGAGACTCCGCAGTGGAGCTACATGCTGAAAAGCATCGGGCGACAGGATGATGAGCAGGGTATCAAGCTCGTGCTGGAGGAAATGCTGGATGTTCAAGCGGATCTAGATCGTGTAGAGGCCCGCTCAATAATCATTGCACTGAACGCTGTGAAGGACAAGGGCATATACAACTACGTGAAGAAATACTTATTTCATTTTGGCGAGCGCAAGGTGAAGTTTTTACGGATCACTTACTCCGACCTACGGGGCCACGGGGCGTCAAAGCTACGAGTACCTCTAAAAGAGAACGACGCGATGTATTACCATGTATGTTGGCACGCAAGCATCCGTCTTCCTCGTCAGTTTTCTCCCCGCCAGCTATACTTTGACTATACGCCTTCGACCCTTGGTGGTAGCTCGCACAATTCAAACGCGAAGATTGACGATATTGTGAAGGACAAGATTGAGAAATGGAAGTCAGAGGGGTTGCTCCCAGAGGACTACGTTCACGAAGATCGCGTGTATGATCGCTCAATGGCCTTCAAGAGTGTGTCGCGCCAGGAGAAGTGGAAGAAGGCACCCAAGGTACTAAAAAATAAGAGTCTAGGCTACAGTGGTGAGCAGTGATCTGGTTCCTCTTTCGTTGTTTTTTTTTGTTGTTACATGGTGTTCTGAGTGGATGCTAGAATGATCCCCCCCTCAAAAAAACTGTTTTGGACCGTAAGACGTTTTTTTTTGTTGTAAGCAAGCAAGCACAGTAGTTCAACATTACTGGAGACGCTTATTATCACAAAGTCAAAGCAAAAGCACAATGCAGCCTCTGGAAATTGATGGCACCCCCTACTCCACGAGACTCCAGTCAGTGCCCACACTTGCATGCATTTGACTTCTATGTCATCTCTGTCTTATATATTTTTTTCTATTCATCTCCTGATAATTCCTATTTGTATATTTTTCATTGGCGACCTTTCCAGTGTACGCGAAAATTAGGTGCTGGCCATCATCAACGCTTCCTACATAAACCTAAGCGCACCTGGGCATAACACACACATCTGTACGCCCTTTCTCCCGCATTGCATGCGTACGCTGGCACTCACTGAATAATGCTCCGCTGTACCGTAATACAGCTATCAAATGCCCTACACAATAGCACCCCGTTTGTTGAGGGATCACTTCAACTTATGAAACTTCAACTTGCTCATCGCAACGCATCCATGGACAAAAATAAACCTGCCTGCATCGCAATTGAGCAGGAGTTCCTCCGAGAGGTGGAGTCATTTCGACCTTGTTTCACCATGTCGGCGTCGCTTGAGGTGGCCCAGCAGTATTCGAAGAAACTGTACGGTGCCCTCAAGTACTTTGGCTTGCACGATGACCCTCTCACACGCCAGCTTGACTTAATAATGGGACGCCAGAGCATGCGTGAGATGTCAAAACGTGGGAATGGACCCTTTAAGGGTGTCCAGAGCCCAAGTATTGGCAGTACCAGCGCTTGGGAAACAACTGCAGGGTCAGGTACGCCTACCACACAACACGGTATCAATTCACTGGAAGAGGCAATCGAAGCCACACTTCCCGCGGAGCTGCCAAATCCACCACGTGTTGACCTGGCTGAAAGACGGCGTCCAGGGGCTGTTCGTGTGCCATTGAAGCATCGCGGGCACTGGGTGCTGCAGGAGGCCGAGATTGCTATTACGAAGGAAGAACGCAGAGAAGATCCTTGGTAGCTGAATGCGAAGCCCACACTGCCGTCATTGCTTCTGCCAACAATCGCATCATGAATTGCACTGATTCACATACACACACAATTTATAAATATAGATGCATTACTACCAGCATTCCTCCATCGCCGTGATAACTGTAGAAATGTGCTCCCCGTGACAAGGTGCATTTTATCCTGTGCGCCTTCTGCTCACTCAAAACGAATATTGCTTCTATGTCTTCAGACATAAAGCGTTCTTCCCCCCCTGTGACCCCACTTTTTTGTGACTGATTACCACGGCTTCCATTCAAGGCGTGATCTCCTCCAACACACAAGGCGAACGGAGCTTTGACTACCCTGAGTATACTCTCCACTCTCGCTAGAGGACGCCTTCACCAATGGAGGCAATCACTCATGGCCACGATTGCGTTCCTGTCCTCATGACATCTGGCCTCCCCTGCCCACTCCCGAGTGTGACGACAACTCCAGAGGATAGGGGCGATAATCAGGTTGGCCAAGGGCCGCTGCTGTACGGCGACGTCTCTCGCAGCCCTACAGTTCGGTTTGAAGACGGCGTGGTAGTTCATGGGGACATGACACAGTATTATCTACAGGATTACGTTGTCGTGCAAGCCGGTGCCGTGCTACGCCCACCACTACGCGGGTTTGTTAACCAGACCACTGCGCTGTGTGATCCACTCGTACACATTGGTGCTTTCACCGTGATTGGGCCGCATACAGTGTGCGAGGCTGCCGAGATTCATAAATTCGTACGGGTGGATGCAGACTGTGTGATTGGGGCTGGTGCCAGGTTGCCGGAGGGTGTGTGGGTGAAGCCCTTTAGTATGATTCCAGCAGAGGCTTCACTGGCCCCGTATACTGTATATGAGGGATGCCCAGCGGCACCTGTGGGAAGGCTGAGTACAGATGCTCACAGGCTGATGCACATGGAGTTTGTTCGCGAGTGCCTAGGGATGTAGCCATGCCGAACATCCGCAGAGCGAAGAAGAGAAAGTACATCATCAGGAAAAGTGGTGTGTGTAGATTTCTTTTACTCATCCAGTGATGGTGCATCCACAATAAGTGTAGCCCTTACTTTCCTTTTCTCTCAACTATTGCAGTATGCAAACATGTTTTCCCTTTTTCTGTCACTGAGTCAATAGCACATATACATATATACATATATACGAGAGTGTGTGAGGGACGGTATTGCTTGTTCCGCCCTTCGCATAAACAGCAGCAGCTAAGAATAACATCAGTAACCCACCATTTGTAACCACGCGAGTTTTTCGCTCTTTTCTTTATAAGGCGACCGTTTCCAAAATGTCGTCTGCCAAAGACCCTGCTGATCAGAACATCCTCCTCGCGGAGATCGCACAGCTGAAGCAGCAGCTCGCGGAGAAGGAGGCGCTCATGAAGCCCGAGGGGGCGATCGCTAAGAAACCCAAGAAAAAGAGCCAAGCCAATATGATTGAGACAGAGCCAGTACAGGGCTGCCGTGATTTTCCCCCGGAGGAGATGCGAGTCCGCAATCACTTGTTCAATGCGTTTCGCCACACTGCCTATCGGTACGGCTTTGAGGAGTACGATGCCCCGGTGCTCGAGTCTGAAGAGCTGTACATCCGCAAGGCTGGCGAAGAGATTACTGAGCAAATGTTCAATTTTGTGACCAAGGGGGATCACCGAGTGGCGCTTCGTCCTGAGATGACCCCAACGCTCGCTCGGCTGCTGTTAGCAAAGGGCCGCTCGCTCCTGCTTCCTGTCAAGTGGTACTCGATCCCTCAGTGCTGGCGCTACGAGGCAATCACGCGCGGCCGGCGTCGCGAGCACTATCAATGGAATATGGACATCGTGGGTGTCAAGAGCGTTTCCGCGGAGGTGGAATTAGTGTGCGCTGCGTGTGCTGCCATGGAAGCGCTAGGGCTCAGTTCCAAGGACGTTGGAATGAAGATCAACTCTCGAAAGGTTCTTCAAACTATCGTAACACAGGCCGGAGTGCCACCAGAGATGTTTGCGCCGGTGTGCGTGATTGTCGATAAGATGGAGAAGCTACCCCGTGAGGAGGTCGTGGCACAACTAGTGGAGCTTGGGCTGGATGGTAGCATTGTTGATGACATCACGAGTTCCCTCAGCCTCAAGTCCGTTGATGAGATCAGTGAGAGGATTGGCGCTGAGCACGAGGCGGTTCATGAACTGCAGGACTTCTTCCAGATGGTGGAGGCGTCTGGGTACGGTGACTGGGTTATCTTCGACGCCAGTGTTGTGCGTGGCCTCGCCTACTACACCGGCATCGTGTTTGAGGGTTTTGACCGTGAGGGCAAATTTCGGGCTGTTTGCGGCGGTGGTCGCTACGACGGTTTGCTGTCCTTGTATGGCAGCCCCAAGCCCATCCCCTGCGCTGGCTTCGGCTTTGGTGACTGTGTCATTGCGGAGTTGTTAAAGGAGAAGGGTCTATTGGATCCTATTCCCCATCAGGTCGACGATGTGGTTATCCCATTCGACGAATCGATGCGCCCTGCTGCTCTGACGGTGGTAAAGAAGTTGCGTGACCTTGGCCGCAGCGTGGATATTATCTTGGAGAAGAAGAAGCTAGTGCAGTCCTTCAGCTACGCCGACCGTATCGGCGCAGTACGCGCAGTGCTGGTGGCACCGGACGAATGGGCTAAGGGGGAGGTGCAAGTGAAGATGCTCCGGAAGGATACGGGGAAGGAGTCCGAAGATCGTGGATTCTCCGTTCAGCTTGATGAGCTGCTGCAGCGCGACAGTGCGGCGGGTAGTTCTTGATTTGCGTGCGTGTGCAAGTGCATTTTCGGGACAGAAGTTAGCGTTACTTTTTCCCTTTAAACGTAAGGAGACATAATTATCGTGCTTCAGAGGCGCAAATATAAGATTTCCTGTCTATTGCTGCAATGGATGTTACCAATGACAACGCAACCATTGAGGAAAGTAAATTCTTTGTTTTCCCTATGCGTCTCAATGGCTGGAGCGCTACAATCTGACTGTACTGCACACACAAACATACACTGACGCAGACATGCTTTATATCTATTGTTTAAAATGAGCCGCCTATCCTATGACTTCTCCGCATCCGCTCATATGTTACCGGTAGTTATTTGTCAAACACACCATCGACTTAGCGGCAGCGTCCCACAATGAGCGAGTACCGACTTGATGTGGGTCTCTTGACTGTGACAGACGCATCCCTTGTGAGCGGCCCGATGCGCAGTGAGGAGGACCTCATGGAGTCATGCAAGACGGGACTGAAGGTACTTCTAGGCGAATGCATCGACCTCCAAACGGAAGTGAAGAAGAGTAAGTTTGACGGGATAGCAACGCTGGTGAAGCTACCACAGCCAGCTATGATGCTCCCGCGTGAGAAGGCACCGCCAAAGCCTAAGCCGCTAACAGCGTGGGAGAAGTTTGCGATGAAAAAGGGCATTGATCTTCACCGCAAGAAGTCGAATCGCGTCTTTGACGAGGACCGTCAAGAATGGAAGGACAAGTGGGGCAAGCGCGCTCGCGAGGATAAGGACAAATATGACTGGCTGCGTGAGGTGAAGCCCGGGTATGTGCCTACCGAGGAAGGCGGTGACCCATTCCTGGATGACCGCCGCGCCAAGCAGGCCCGGTTGGAGAAGCAGTCTAAGAAGGAGGAGCACAACAAACGCCGCTCCGATCACATCCTGCGTTCTCAGGAGGAAGTTAAGCATCTAGCCGCCGCAAGCCGCAATCTCACCACTGCCTCCAACGGAAAATTTGAAACGGGCAGACAATTCAAGAAGGGAAGCAAGATGCATAAGTAACCAGGAAGTCGCCCCATATAATTTCGACTCCACAAACAAAAAAGGGAAGCAACGAAGGCAGTAAAATAAAGACCCATTTTTCACTGTGCATGTGTGTGTGTGCGTGGATGTACGTGACGATACATGCACTGCCTCTACTGCTTCTTTTTTTATTTGTTTCAGCTGTCGTTTTGGTAATTGTTTCGTGTTTAACTTCACCTCTGTGCAGGTAAAAATACGAAGAACCGTTAATATGCATTTAATTTTCCCATTGATAGAGAGACTACGAGCTGCTTGAGATGAAAGGTAACAACAACAAAAGGGATTGAAGGAAAAGCAATCCTTCGGGCTCTCGTTGTGGATGCCACTCCATCAAGCATAAATGAGTGTACTCTCGGTGCATCCATCGCTTACTCTGCGTACTCATATGAATGCTCTTTTCCTCCGTTTTTACTTTCTCTTTTTCTCTTCAACTGACTGTAGACTGACTAAGGAAATACTACTTCACTTACCATTCTAGAGAATCTCCGAATGCTCTGACTGTATCGCGAGCCACCTCTGCCATCCCTTCCCAGATCAAATCCACAGTTGTGCGCCACTGTTCCCATTTGATTCACTGCTGCCACCGTTGCTTCACTTCACTGCTCACTACCACTACCATTCTAATACTGAGACTGAATGGTAGCTGCAATGAATTATCCAGGATTTCTAGAACTTATTTTTTTTGTGAAGGTGCCATTCGTCTGTCGTTGCATTCATTTGTCTGCTACGGATTTCTTGCTGGTTTTTTTTGCCCGTTGAACTGGGCGAAAGGTCTGCTCTCCCATTCAATCTCGGATTCCCTTCTGCAAGTGGTTCCTTTCTCGCTGGTGACTTGGATGTTCTGTACGGGTTTTCAAACACGCAATTATGAAAAATCCCCCCCTTTGTTAGAGGTGGAGCTGTGACACTTCATTACTGCGTAAGCACTTTACTTTAATGCATCCTTCACATCTCTGGTCATTCTTGTGCGTTTTTCTTTTTTTTTTCAGCAGTGTGAGGTATCACTCCTTGCAATATTCTCCCTCTCCCCCATCCAAATCAGCAGGATCCATTTGACATGGGCAACGGTAATTCTAGTCCGCTAGAGGACTTTGACTGGGGCCCGACTCGCCAGCAGAATAGCCAGCCCGAAAGTCGGGCGAGTACCGTAATCGAAGCCGATAAGAAACCCACGCAACAGCCGACCATACTCCCGTTTGAGCAGTGCCACCGCAACCCGAAAGAGCTCCCAGCATCTTCGCAAGCGGGTGTATTGCGTCCCGAGTATCCTGGCAGCATCCGTGATCAAGGTGTGGGAGAGGACATCGTGAGAAGTAAAAAAAATGTGAGGAGCACTGGAAGCTATGGGGATAGGACCCATGTAAGAGCTGCGTTTTCACAAGAAATGCCGCCTGTTATTGCAGTGGCCGCGAAACAGGTGCAGCCTAAGGGGGACTCATTAGCAGACTTCACGCAGGAGGACATTCAACGCATGATCACGGCTGACCCCAAGCGACGGTTGCTAATTGTGAGCGACAACGTGTACGACGCCACTGCCTATGCAAAATCGCACCCTGGTGGTAAGATGGTGCTGGCACGCAACAATGGAAAAGATGTGACAGCTGTGTTCAAGAGAATTCACGGTCCACGTGCGCATCGTATGCTAGCGGACCTTCAGATTGGCAAGCTCAAGAGCACGCCGGATAGGTCTGCAACCAGCAGTACTGAGGCCAAGAAGGAGATCACCAGAGAGGAGTTGAATGAGTGGATTCGCGCTGACCCTGATCGGTTGCTACTGGTCTTATTCGGTGATGTGTACGACGTGACCAGATTTGGTGGGGATCATCCAGGTGGCTTGCGAGTGCTATCAACGCATGTAGGGGAGGAATGTGGGAAGAAATTTATGTCTCTCCACGGTCGGCGCGCTAAGGAAATGGTCAAGAACTATTACGTTGGCCACCTGCGTGGCGTATCAACAGGGCAGTCACCTCTGCTTTGTGCACTGACGCCTGCTGTACCAAATAGTGCAACCACCAACCCCAATATACAGTCCACTGTTTTGCTGCATGTTCAAACGATCAGTGATGCCTCGCACATCCGGTATTTCACTTTTAGCTGCACATACCCTCTGCGGATGCAGCCTGGTGGGCACATCAAATTGTACAACAACATTAGTGGAGAACGTGGCAAGTTTTATTCTCCCTATGAGTGTGGTGCTGCTAGTTTTTCTATATGTATGAAGCACTACGACAAGGGGGAGACCTCCAGCTACTTTTTCTCCCTCAAGGAGGGTACGGAGGTATTCTACGAAGGCCCCCTTCCTCCTCTCTGGTCCGCTGACAATGATATCTACCTGCAGAACATGTCTGTGCCAGCTGCACAAAAGCATGTTGTCCTGATGGCAGGGGGTACTGGAGCGGCGCCTCTGTACTCCATCTCACGTGACCTGCTCGTCCGCCAGGTAGCTAATGTGTCCGTTGTGTGCTCTATTCAAAATCCAGCTGGTATGGTTCTAGGCAAGGAATTTCGGGAGCTACTGGAACGGCACCGAGCGCCACAGAACCGTAGTAGTGCACACAATGCGAAGGGGTGCTACTGCTCGATCATTTTTGTACTCACGCAAGGATCTCCTGGTGAGATGGTATCATGGGCATCGAGGTCATTCACCGGCCGTATAAGTGCCTCCATGCTTACACAGGCGAGTGTATCAGCTGCACAGGCGGTAGTACTCTGTGGCCCGCATCCCTTCAACGAGGCAGCGACACGCTGCGTCGTCGATGCTGGAATATGTACCAAGGAACAGGTGCATGCCCTCTAGTATGCATGATAACATTATGTTGGATGCACAATTCGTTTTTTTGTTTTTCTCGCTAAACGATAGTAAACAAGCGCTTGTCATTTTTCCCCCTGCTGCCCTCCTCACTCTGGCATTTCTTGTTGGTCCCATCTTTGATGTTTCTATTTCGTTGCTCTTTTTCCTTTCTCCTTTTGTGACCCCCATGCTACGATGTACATGTATGTTGAATCCTATTCTTACTAGGAGTGCCGACGTGGGTCACCTTTTTTTTTCTCGTCACAGCTTACATCAATGCTGACGCCTTCGAGGAGTAACACCAGTTCCCGTACCTGCTCCCGCAACGTGGAATTTATAGCAGCGAGGGAAGGCATCGATAATCTCCCTCCTGATGATACATTCCTCCATTATATGCCTCTACTCTGTTGAGACGCTTATTCATGATCGAATAGGCGAATATTGTATTTATATTCGGAGCAGTGCTACCCCCTTAGAAACTAAATAAATTGGAATTTCGCGTGTATGCTCAAGGCTGAGCGTTTTGCATTTTTACAAGAGAACAACCCCTGCGCGTTATGTTGCAGAAAAAGATTGCGTGGAGATCTTTCTCCTTAGTATTCCGCTTCTCCACCCCCTTCCGTGAGCCGAAGTAACTTTCTCGATAGCGAAGAGAGGAACTAGGGAGTACATTGTACAGCTACGATTGCTATTTACGGACACACACACACGCAGATGAACTGGGAGCGAAGCTTTCTGTTCTTTCAGAGATAATGCACCTCTCCAGCTATTTATTTATTGTTGGCTTCTTTACATTGCCCGTGCTCATACTTTGTTGCTTTCTGTTTTTCAACCTTTCTTTATCTGTGCGCTCAAAGGTGAGTGGATGCCAGTTTCTGCATCTATTTACACTTTTTAACTAGGTGTCAGCGCGCGTACGTTGGCATTGCTGCATATATATATATATATACGTTGTTATAGGTGAGTAGCGGCTAACAAGTAGGGGGGAGGCACTACAGGTCGATCCAAGTGCATTCCCACAGAATTGCTTCCCCGCTGCCCACTTTCTTTCTCCTTTCTCTCAAGCTTACAGTTCCTCTAGTCATCTAAGTTCTGTATAAGCTCAATATACGGACCCGCACACGCTGACAGTCCGCTGCTCTCTTACAGACCTTCTGCTGATCAATAAGGCTGGAGCTGCAGGTGAATCTAGTCTCTTTTTGTTCCGTCCTGCGGTATAGGGAAATCCACAAGAACGGAGAGAGAGAGTTGCGGAGAAATTGAAGAAAGGGGGAGTGAAAATCGAGCAAGATAGCATACACACAAACAGGTAGAAAAATACATCGTTTGTTTTTAGTTTTTTTTTGTATTCCCACCTTCCACAGGGATCTTCCAGTTTTCTACTGTTTTGGCGCTACTAGCTCTACTGTTGGGACTGCGCCTTTCTCCTCCCCTCAAGCGAATTGTCACTAGTTTTCTTTTTTTTTATCAAGGCATGATACCCCGAGTTCGTAGTATGCACCCACAGGGGGGAATTGGTGGAGGCGCTGTTGCACTGGATACGCTCTCTCCAACGCTGGCATCCGGTGGTGTCACTCCTTCTCGCATCGTAAAGACCACGCATTTGCAGTCCCTGGGGATAGCACAGCTTGTCCAGCTTGACTGTGGGATGGGTCGGCGCCCATCCGCGCCATCCTCCGGTGCACCCACCGACGGGTCCATGAGCGAAGTGTGCAGTGATATGCCGAGCAGCGGTGCAGGCGAGGAGCTTGGGGAGCGGTCAACGTCTTTTTTTGACCACAGGCGGTTTCGTGGCGCCCGGGCAGCGCAGCAGCGCAGTAGCGTTACACAGAGCACTGCCGCGGACACGCAGAGACCCAGCAGCGGGAATGACATCGTGGATGCAGGGCAGTCCATCCTTAGTTACAGCAGGGGAGGCTCTTTCTACTCGCGCGACTCGTCCCTTTCGCGGACGCGCAGCTCATTCTCCAGCGGGTCCAATGACTTTGCCAGTTGCAACAGCTCATTCACCGCCATCTCGGAGAGCGTCCAAAGCTGCAGTCTCACAGTTCTGTACGAAGTGACCAATAATCGGTCCCTCCTTCCCAATAGTCGCCTACGAAAGGCACCTATTCCGCGAAACAACTCTGGCAGCTTCGTCACTCTGTTTGGCACCGCCGTCATCGATGGCGTTAGCATGACCAGCTACCCAAACACCAGCATCGCGCAGTGTTCCCCGCTTGGAGTAAATCTATCTGAGGAGAAGTTCGGTCGGGCATCGGAGGCGAACTTCACGGTGCAGGCGTCATGCAGTGGGAATGCTGGTGAGGGTAGTAAAGTGAAGCGTTCCCAAAGTGTTGGGAAGTCTGCACCAAACGGCGGCCCTTCGGTGAGCGAGGCCTCTAAGAACACTGCAGCAAACGGTAAAATCGCAGTTGAAAATTCCACTGCCGCCGCCACTGCGGCCAACAAGAAGTCTGTTAACATCGCGGCCCCAACGCCAAACAAGGGGAGCGGCAGGGACAGCGAGGACGATGGCGCTGACATCGCCGAGGCGCCGTGGCGCGTGCAGCAAGCGACGAAGATGGAGCGTGTGGGACGCGGTAGCTATGGGGACGTGTACAAGGGCGTCGACAAGAGCACCGGGAAGGTCGTCGCCATTAAGGAAATTCTCGTGCCCAAAGACTTTAACAATGACCTAGAGAAACAACTGCAGGCACTCGAGCGGGAGATGCGTGTCATGCGCAAACTACATCACATCAACACGGTCAATTATCTCGGCGCCAGTAGGGAGGACAGCTGTCTAAACATTTACATGGAGTTTCTCTCTGGAGGGTCCATAGGGGAGCGGCTGCGTTCCTCCGGGGCATTCACCGAGGAAGTTACGCGTTCCTATACTGGGCAGCTTCTTCAAGGGCTCGCGTATCTACACGAAAAGCAAATTGTGCACCGCGATCTCAAGGGTGATAACCTCTTCCTGACCGACGATGACGTCCTGAAGGTCGGCGACTTTGGCACAAGTAAAGAGTTAGCTACGACATTGGTCACTGACTCAGTCGCTGGCACACCAAATTTCATGGCACCAGAGGTGATCTCGTGCACTGGGCACTCCTACGCGGCCGATATCTGGTCAGTTGGGTGCTGTGTTCTTGAGATGCTGACGGGAACCCCACCCTTCTCGAAGCACGACAACCTCATGGCCGTCATGTTTGCTGTGATGCGTGGCGGGCTTGAGGAACAGGTACCCGCACACATCTCTGACGGGGCTAAGGATTTTATTAGAGTATGCACACAGTCTGACCCGAAGGATCGCTGGTCGCTTTCCCAGCTCATCGCACATTCGTGGCTTGCCGACAAGACGAAGGGCAAGCCTGAAGGCTCGCTGGACGCCGGTCAGAGCGAAGCCACGCGTCGGCGCCTTTCCGTCGCCGACGCTCTGGCAACCGATGCAGGGCTGAGCAAAGAAAAAAGCCGTCAGGGGGCCTCGTCCGGAAAGAATGGGAAGGCGGCACCCCTTGGCAGCCTCAAGAACAAGACTTCAGCCCCACTGGATGTCTCTGCGCTAGTGAAGGTAGTGACCGAGCCCGGTCCCACCCCCATGGCTCAAAGCCGCTCTACCGATGCAGGGTACGAATGCCTGACCGCCGATCCCGGCGTCAGCAGTAGCAACCCCTCGTCGCAAGACGATGGCTCGACCCCGAAGAAGTCTACCCCCAAGCCGAGACCAGCCCAGCAGCAGCCTCAGCCTCAGCCGCCGCTGCTGCCCACGTCCCCGCGAGTGGCTGCCCCACGGAGAACTCCCAAAAACCACAACAAAGGCACGGGCGCGAATGGGAGCAAGAAGGACCTCACCGGCACCCCCGTCTCCACCACGGCGCCCCCTCCCGATGTGGCACAGCAGCAGTCCTTAGCGTCCCCAACGTCACCCCTGTCACGCTCCAGGAGCGGGGTGCTGGCTCTGAGCTCACAGCAGCGGGGCAGCATCAGTGTCAGCAGCGCAACAGCATCGGGCTCAATCCCATCCCTGTTCTCTCGGCACCCAGCAACTACGCGCGTCTCACGGAACCATGATAACACGGTAGCCTTGCAGACCAGCAGCTCCAGACCCCCCAATGGGCCGCCGCCACCGGCAAATCCCCGGAAGCCACCAGGCCATAGTCCCAAGGCCGTCCGACGAAGGGTAGCTCCCGCACATACAAGCAAAGAATAAAGGGGGGTTAATAAGTGTAGCGATACATGGAGTGGTGGCGAAGCGTAGTTCTGTACACACGTGTGTGCAGGTGTGTACGTGCTTGGTGGGTCTGTGAGGAATAAGCTCTCCCACAAATTCCACGGGGCATTGTGATACCCTCGACAGACTTCGTTTCACCCACCAGCCATACACAGTTTTATACAAAATGCGCTTACACAAACACTTGCATTCGCAAACACCAAATAATCGCACGGGCGAGCATTGCCGCTTGGGCTTTGCTATTTGATAATCTGTTGTCTTGAAATATCTACCACAGCACTTTTGGCACATCTGGCTACCACTGCGCAGCCGTGGTGTGCCAACGATCAGCTGAGCTGCCCGCATTTTTTGAGAGATCAGGCATATAGCTGTCATCTCACTGAAACGTATTTCGCTCATTGCATTCAGTGCTCTGAGCACCTCCTTTGTGTTCTACTTTCCCTCCTGTTCCTTCTTTTCTGCCACTAACTTTTATATTTGTTCTTTCCTGTATGTCGATGTGAGTTGGTTGTGCTTCTGTAATTTGATTGGATCTACATCTCTCTAATAGCACAGGGAACACCGCTTCCTGTGCCACTGTACTATAGAGAGGGGAGAAGAAAATGAAATCAAGATAACAAATTATACCTTTTTGCTGTGCGTTCAAGGACATGGCAGTTTTGTTTGCTGGGGAGAGGTAGCTCCACTATTTTGACGAAAAGAGATTTGCTGTCTTCATTTTACCATTGCAAGCTGTTTGGAGTGAAAACACGAAGAGGGCCAGTACAGCGTCCGCATTTATTTTCTTTGCCTAGTGTGTTTGTTATGAGTGTTGGGCCTAAAGGCTCTGGTTTGTGTTCCTTGTCATTCTCGTTTTTTTTTTCTATGCAATACAGCGTTTCACTGGTAGTGTGGATGATCGCAGTGACGGCAAACACTTGGCACCGCCCCGTCGCTCATTGCTGTGAGATAGTCTGGAAAGAGTAAGTGTGCTGTGGTCATGGTGTTTTGAGAGAAATGGAAAATCAAGGAAAAAATATACAGACGGAATCAGGGGCTTTCACTTTTCGTAATCTTTGGGTCACATTACGCTCTCTTTCTTTTTTCTATTTTTTAGTTTATGCCCCGCTTCTCTTCCAGTTTTTCATCTCACCTTCCCATTGATTTTGTGTTTGCCCTCCCCGGTTTTTCTTGTGTGCGAGGTGCCCTCTTTGTTGGCAGTTGCTCTCCCCTCTGTATTGCTAGCTGCAGAGCATTGCTATCGTCAGCTGTGCATTCTCTCAGAACTTCTTCTTTTCACCAACACAGTTGTATTAACCTCCTTCCCTCCGACTGTGCATATATAGGGTGATCACAAGTCTGTGGTGCTATATATATATACATGTATTGCTGCGTGCGTGTGTATGGTGTGCAATAAATCCAACAGAAGGTACGGTGTGACTGAGGGTCCAATGAAGGCTTCCTGCATGGTGCATGGGTATACACATACACATACACATACACACACACACAGATTTCACTAGTCTCTATCCCCCTTCCTGGTTCTCCTCTTGGTCTTGTTTTTTGCAGCGTATACGCGCGCGGCATGCACTCCCTCTTGAGTGTGGACCTCCTACACAGAGATCTACTTATCACTCTGACGGCGTCCATCCGCTCCCTGGTAAAATTTCCTGTATGTGTGTGTATGCGTTGTGCGGGCCAGCGCAGTTGAAATTCCTTCAACTATGACACGGGGGGGGGGGGGAACCGGGCTGTTCATTGGGACACATTAGTGAGACAGCAAACTGCGTCGTAGGTGGGCGTGAGTGTGTGGGAACATATATGTGCGATGCCGATCCATTTCGGTACCCTCAGGAACTATTTTTTTTTCTTTGTTTCGAGGGTTTACTCTGCGTTTGTGTGTGTGTGTGTGGTGATTGAGAAACTCTTCAGGCAAGAAAGCTCTCACAATACCAAAAGAGGGGTGTTATTCGTCAGCGTTTCATTCCACTCTGCTGCCGCTTTATGTGTTACTCCTGATCTGGTGGATTGGGCGGCTGGGAGAGCACGAACAAAACTAGAAGAGCGTAAAGAGAGAAGGAACATTTCCCGTCTGTGGTATGTGGAGCTGTGTCTGTCTTTCCGACTACAATAATGCAATAAAGGGAAAGAAAGAAGCAGTACCAGGTTAGGGGCTTTTGATTGTGTATTCTTCCCCTTTCACCCTCTTTTCTTACCTTTGTTGCACCATCAGTTACATACTACCTGGGATTGGGCCTTTTGTGGTGGTACAGACTGTTGTAAGTCGGCTGTACCATAAAGCATCGCTGATATTTTTTTTCTTTATTCCGCGACGACTCGTACTCCCCTCCCCCAACTGTTGAGCTCACTATAGAGCACTATATATATATATATATATATACACACACACATATCATCAAGATGCGATCTGGAAGTGGTTTCCTCCGCCCACATTACACAAAGCACTCTCTTTTTTTTCGGCCCTCGCAAGTATTATATATTTTTCTCCTTTTGTTCCTTTTTTTCCTCAACTCTTTGTGTATTTGTATTCACTTTTTTTTTCTTTCTATAGTACGCATGCTTGAAGCATCCACATTGGCGGGAGCATATAGTCATGTATATGGACGAATACCGATTTGATAAATGGTAGTGTTACTTTTTATTGTATGTGTCAGATCATTTCCAAAATCGTCAGGCAGACCACATTCCAAAGAAGCTCCTACTGGTTTCTAAGGATTGATCCTATCCCATTTCTTCCCCCCCCCGTATTAACACCGCACTTGGTATGTCTTCATGTTCATCTCTTTTGCACACCTGACAAAATCTGCTTTCTTTTGTCTCTTTCTGTTCTCAAGAGGGAACTCAATCACATACGTACTCCACCGATCAACAGTAGGCAGATACACTTACTCCCACCCACACACGCACACACATAGTTGAACTTACACACCCGCAGCGCGCTGGCATCTATTTGTCCCCGGCGGCCTTCAATCGTCGCACCACTGTTGCGCGTGTGGAGGTGACATACAATTACTATTGATAGAATCCCTTTGCTCCGCAGCACAATGGCTTCTGGATCGGGGCAGACCTACTACAAGATCAGCTGCTCATTCGAGAGGGACTTTGCTGCACCTATTCGGGAAGGGCTGGTCACAGTTGGCCGGTTCCTTCTTCCTGCTGATGCGGACGTGAGTAGCGCCACGGCCCTGACGGCTGCGAGTGTGCCCCCTCCGGCCCTATCGCTCGCCTGCGCCAGTAGTGGCCAGAGGGTGATCGTGCACAATAATAACACGCCCACAGCTGCTGCGCGGCGGTCCGCAAAGCACGGGGAGCCGGCTGGGAGTCCCACCTTCGTTTTCAGTAGCGATGAGGCCGCCCTGCACACACTCAACTTTGGCAAGGAGGCCACTGCGCTCGCTGCTGGCCGCCTTCATGACGGGGCGAGCTCACCGTTACTGCGCTCACAGGACGCGCTCCTCTTCGGTGCGAAGACTAGCTTGCTAGCCTACAACGTGGATCAGAACAAGCAGCTCTTCTACAAGGAAGTGGGGGATGGCGTTCAGGCGGTGGTGTGGGGCCAAGTCAGCACAGGCAGTGGTGGCGGCAGCGATGCGGGCACCGGGAGTCCGTCCAAGGGCCCTTCCTCGCTGTCCATTGTTGGCGGCAATTGTAGTATCTATGGGTTTGACAGCACCGGCACTGATCGGTACTGGACAGTGACTGGCGACCAGGTCACTGCCATGGCAATGCTTCCCTGGGCTGAGAACTCTGCGGGACTGACGCTGATGGCGGCTTCTGAAGACTGCGAAATTCGTGTCTTCACTGGTGAGGAGGCGGTGTCCAGCATCATGGAGGTCGACAGGGTGCGGCAGTTGATCCCGCTGTGGAGACCTCCAGCACCCAGCACGACCGCCGCCGCCGCCCCGGCCACGGCAAAGTGTGACCAGCGGCCCGCCCACTCGCATTTTGCCTACCTGCTTGACAACGGAACAGTGGGCGTCTACAACAAGACGGAGCGCATTTGGCGCGTTAAGGGGAAGAGCGTACCCGTCTCTGCCGCCTTCTGCGATGTCGACTGTGACGGTGTGCCCGAGCTGGTGGTGGGCTGGCGCAGCGGGCGCCTGGAGGTGCGCAGTGACCTGCGAGCTGGCAGCGGCAATAAGGGCGGGGAGGTACTGTTCCGGGAGAGCTACCCTGCCCCGGTCGCGGCTGTGCTGGCTGAGGACTACCGCGAGGACGGTCGAGTGCTCCCCATTGTTTGCACGGTAGATGGCACCGTGCGTGGATTGACATTGCTGGAGTCGCAGCTGGAGGAGGCTGTGGATGTGCGGGAGGGGCAGACACTGGAGGCACTGACACAGCATAAACAGGCGCTCGCTGCGCAGCTCGCAAGCCTTGAAGAGCAGCTGGCGCTGAAACAGAAGGGTAACGAGGATGCCATGATGCCCGAAACGGGTGTGGTGGTGCGAATTGCATGTGTGGCCAATGCGCTGAATCAAAAACTAGACGTGGTGTTGAGTGTCCACAACGGGCCTTCCGATGTTATCATTCACAGTTGTGTCCTTTTCAGCGATGCTGCGGCAGCGTTTGCGGGGGAGGAGGACGTGATTGCATTCTACGCGGATGAGCCCTCCAAGAAGCTAACCTGCGCGCTCGACTTTCCAAAGGACGTTGACACGACCATCCGAGCCTCCGTCGTGGTCGGGACCCTCCACGCCGAGAGCTATCAGATCCACGACATGTACATCGGCGTTCCAAGGTTCATGATGTACCAGATGCCACACCTACTGCAGCAGCAAAACGCGACCACCTCTATTCAGTACACGCGGCCCAGTGGGTACACCACCCTGACCTTCAAGGATCCATTGCGAATGGCCGAGATCGAGGTGTGGCTTCGCCAAGCGTTTCGTATCCAGCCCGAGCACTCACTCGGTGACGCTCGGAACCCTGGTGCACCAGTGCTGCTTCTGGAGCTGGTTAGCGCGCGGGGTGAGGGATGTCTTGGCATCGAGGTGCGCAACTTTGATGAGGGGACAGGAGAACGATCAGTCACTATTTACAGCGAGACTCTGGAAGTTTGTGGTGATGTGCTGGCGGCGCTGGATGCTGCCATGGCACCAAGCGGTGGGGTGGCGGAGGGCGGGGAATACCCGGTAAGCACGCGGTGTGAGTTCCCCACAGAGATGCAGCGACTGCGCGATCTCCTGCAGCGAGTGGAGGAGGCCAACGAGGTGAGAATGAAGTTTACTTCGAGCATGGCTGATGGGGCTACAGTGATCAAAACTCTGCTCATCCGCGCCGAGGATGCGCGACTTCTTGGGGACATAACAAACATGAAGAAGACCTACACCTCATTATTTGATGTGAACCGAGAACTGATGAGCGACAACGCGATGCGCGTGAAGTACTATGATGACTTGAAGACTGCACTCAAGGAGGTGAATTCCTACATTCAGCGTGCTGGGAAGGTACGGATGGGTCCGGCCAAGGCCGAGCTCATTGCAGCATGTCGGAACGCACTGAAGGCCAACAAAACTACGAGCCTAGTGGACTTGATCCGTACAGGGTCAGAGTAGCGCCAGTCCAACTGACCGCATGCTGCAGCGCGCGCGGCGAAGATGGGCGAGACTGTGAGCTTCGTTTGCATGGAGTCCCTCTCCACGACCTTTCTTTGAAGCGATGACGAGGGGGCCCGGTGGGAATGCACCGCCGCTGCCTTTTGTGCTACTGCCCGAGTTAGGCACACGTGACAGCAAATCAAAGAAACATATGGGGGCCGTCAATCACTTTCCCACTATTCAACAACAATGAAGCAAACAACAATAATAAAGCGCACATACATTCACACACACACACACACACGTACACACATATTTACAGGCAGACATGCATTTGTCTTCATCCTACTTTCATTTTCCCTTTCTTACCCCACCTCGCCCCCACAATTCAACGAAACGCAGCTGCAGCGAACCCTGTTGTGGCTCCCTGACCCTGCTGTTCTTGTTTAGCTGTCTCACCAGCCCTCACTCCAGTATATATATTCATTTGTTAGTATCGATAGGGAAATAGCGGAAGGGGCCACTTCGGTTCTACGACAGTAGCAAGAGAATTATAGTAAACCATTTATTGGACTCGGCTAATAGTGCGGAGAGCATCACGCACAGACGAGAGGCGCGGTGAATAGTTAACGATCCGCTTCAAGAGAAGGCACG
>JAODGE020030948.1:0-24326 GCA_027574965.2 Ecitophya simulans | reverse complement strand
GGGGCCCGGCGGAGGGGCGCGACGGCGGCCGCCGCCGCCGCCCGCGCGCTGCGCCGCCACAGCGTCCGCTCGGATGGTGCCGATCGCGCGTTTAAATCATGCTCGGGGCGCGCGCGCGAGCTCGGCGGCGGCACGCATGGCGCGTGCATGTGCCGTCTTCCGCCGTCCATCTCGCCTCTCTGTCAGCCAGTCAGACGTTAGTTTATTCTTTCCGCGTTTGTTCTTCTTTTCCTGCCGCGCGGCGTGCGCGCAGCCCTTCTCCGACATTAGTCGAAACGACGACGAGCGAGAGCGCGACGGGCGGGGCGCTTGATTGTCATTACGGCGGCGGAGGACCGGAGCCCGCCGCGCGTTTTAATAAGAAAAGTATTGATGTTCGCTTTTTAATGCAGGCGCGCGCGCGCGCGCGCACACACACACGCGCGAACGTGCCGACGACGTACGTACTCATTTCCCTGCGCGCCCCCGCCCCCGCGCGTCGTCGTCGTCGCCGTCGCCGCCGCCGCCGTCGTCGTCCGCCCGATGAAGGCAAGCCGCGCGCGACATTAGCCAGCCGGCACCGGCACACACACACCGCCCGATGCGTGCGAGTTTACGAGCGCTCGCCAGCACACCGCCACCCACAACCCCGCGCCCTTGTGTCGCGCTTCCCTTGTTTCAACTTCTTACCCGAGGTGGGCGCGCTTCTTATGAGTTTTTGTCTTCGTCCGCGCCGCCGTCCGCCGCGCCAGCGCATACATATGATATGTAAATTTTAATGTCCTGCGCGCGTCCCCACGACGGTGCGGCGGGGCGAGGGGCGGGCGAAAAAAAAACGAACGAAAAAACAACGACGACGACGACGCCGTTGCTCATTAGTAGATAACATTTTCTTAAGAACAAACATGCGCGCCACCGCGAGGGGTGGCGGCGCGCGCACCGCCCGATGGGGTGAGCAGACATTACCCTTCGCGAGCGCGTCACCCTTCGCGGAGACGCAACATTTTTAATTTCCCTTTGTTAATTTTTTGCCGGCCGCGCCTCGCGCGCCGAAGAAAAAACTAATTCGACTTCGCCGAGCGCGAGGGCGAGATAAAAACGCGCACGACGCGTTCGGCCCCTCTTCCTGCGCGAACGTTTTTCCTTCATTTGTTTTCGATCGGCAGGAGAGCGACTTACTCGACGCATTAGCACAACATGTCAGCAGCGCGCGACTCGCGGCGGCGAAAGAATAAGAGAGACCCCGGCCGAGCGCGAATCGACGCAGAAATGGATGAAGAAAATTTAAATTAACAAAATCAGTGAACTCTACGTCGAGCGTCGTCCTCCGCGACGCAATATCGCGCATCTGCTCGCAACTCTTAACGCCGCACGCCGTACCTATGCGCGCCGCCGCCGCCGCCGAGCCACCCCAACGGACCCTCGCCGCTCGGGCGCTCCTCTCGGTTTTAGACGCGTTCCTTAATTTCTTTTCTCCTTAATACGTTCCTCGCCGTCCCCGCGCTCCGCGTCGGCGTCGGGGCTGGCGGCGGTGATTTTTATCCGCGTGCGTTCCCCACGTCGCTCCCATATACATTAATTACATGCAAATTCTTCTTTGTCTCCGGGCGCCCGGGCGCGTTCGGCCTGCTGCCGACGCGCGACGTCTCGCCGTAATTTTAATCTCGACGTTCGTTAAAAACCAGAAAATCACACCGCCGAACGAAACGCCGGCGGCGGTGCATGCGCGGTGCGTGAGCGTCGCGGCGATAAGCCCCGACCGGAGACTTCGCGCCGTGCGTCGAAATGTTTGTCCGAGCCGCGCGTGCACGCAGAAGAATCCGCCGGAAGAGAGAGGGGTGGGCGGAGGGGTGCCGACGATAACCAAGCAGCGCACGCTCGCGAGCGCGAATATTAATACGATAATAGCCGCCGCGCGCGTAAATATAATGCACGGCGGGAGGCGGCGAAGCGACGCGACGCACACGCGGCGCGCTGGCTGAAAACAGACACCTTGCTAATTGAATTGCGCGCCCGGCTCGAAAGCGCGCGCGTCGCCGCCACGTGGTTTGCCTCCTGTTTATATTTATGTCGG
Source organism: Ecitophya simulans (assembly GCA_027574965.2). Lineage (NCBI taxonomy): Eukaryota > Metazoa > Arthropoda > Insecta > Coleoptera > Staphylinidae > Ecitophya > Ecitophya simulans. The sequence continues at coordinate 22,273 of JAODGE020030948.1, read as the reverse complement.
GCCGCGCGTAATTTATGCGCGCCTAATGTGACGCGATGCGAGAGCGCGTGCGCAGCGCAGGAGTTCATCATCATCATCAACGTCGAAGCGCGCGCGACGCACGCGCTCGAGTCCGCTTTCGTTTGAACTTGCGCTGGAAAAATGCACGAAGCGCCCGCGCACGTCGCGCACGATGGTGCCGCGCAACGCGCCGAACAACGGCAGAAACTCGCAAACACAATTTGCACTCGGACAGAAGCGCCGCGGCGATCGTGCAACTCGCCGGCCGGACTCGCCGCCAACGGCCGCCGGCAGAGAGACGCACGCAGTCGAGCGTGGCGACCCCGCCGATGAATTACTTCGTCGACTTCTTTTGCATTTCGCGCGACGAGATGCGTTCGGCGTTCGACCTCGTGCAATCCGTTCACGGATGTCTGGTCGTCGTTGAGGGTAGGTTTGGAGCGGAGAACGAGACCCGAAACCCGATTTTCAATTTAATTGCCCGCTTGCGAATATCACCCTCAACGCCCTCGTAGGTTCCAGGAGATATTCGAAAATGTTCGTTATGTCACTTTGTGAGCACCGAAAAAATCGTCCGTTTCGCGTCAATATTTTCCTATTTGCTTTCGAGATACGAAGTGTCCAAAAAGAATACCAGCATCAACCGCGACAGAATTGTTATCAACACCTGATGTTCGACTTTACTGCCGCCTCGCGTTGCCGAAGGATACTTTGATACTTTTTCGATCGTCGTCATGTCGTCGTGGGACGAGGGCGAAAAGTTTCGCGAAAACTAGGCGCGAAAACGTCCGCCGAGCCGGAAAAGCCGGCAGAAGCGCGTTATGTAATTGTCTGCGTAATTTATGACCCTTTGGCGCGCCGTTGCATTGGCGATCCTCAATTTGTTCGCGTGCGCTCGGCAGTCCGCGCAACCGTGAGGGGCGCCCGCCACCCACTCGCGCTCGCATCTGCCGTCGGCCACGCGTGCGAACGTGCGCGGCCGACGTTGATATATGCGTGCGCGCACGCGGCACGCACGCCTTCCGCGAGCGAAAGCGCGAACGCGAAAAACTCGCGCCGGACGACGAGACTCTCGCCGCGTGGGCTCACCACCGGAATTTATTGCGTTCAATTTCAAAGCGCCAGCAACGCCCGGATGTGTGTACAATCAGTCGTAAAACGAATCCATCGCAAAAATACAGTAGATAACGACGTGTCGCCAACACCTCACTCCTCCGATTCGGCCAGGTCGCACGCCTGGTCGAAGAACATCTGCGTGAGGTACCGCAAGCCCTTGCTGAAACCGAAGTGCATCAGCGCCTGGGCGGCGACGAAGCCGACGAAGCCGACGATCACGACGGCGTAGAAGAGTCGCATCCGGTCTTCGGGTCGCTCGTCGACGAAGTCGCCGCCGCCGAGTGCCGCGTGACGTCCCATGCGCCTTCTGATCCTCTGTCGGCGCAAGCGATTGAACAGATTGTCGATGGTGTTGTGATCCGAATCGGTGGTGTCGGAGGAGTCTTCTACGGAACGACGACGTGCTGCATTTGGCAGTCTGTAGCCTGGCCTGACCATGTTTGGCTAATTTGAGCTGTGCAACGCTACTAAAAAATGTTGCACGCAATACGGCACAACGCGCACAATGACTGCAAGCTTTCAAAGCGAACAGGTGTCAGAAATGAATTAACCTAAACATCGCTTTGGGAAGCTATTGCAGAATGTTAACGAGCGGAAGGGGATTTCGTTTTGCAAGAAGGCCCTCATTATGCTGAGCTATCCCCGCAACGGGGCCCAATTTTCGGACATGCCCTCGGGTCCGAGCGTGGTGCAGACGTGTTAGCAGTCTCAAACCCGCTAAACGGGTCGCCATTTTCGAGACATCGCCTTAGGTTTCCTCGGTTTTGGCTCATGTTAGATGATCGGCACAGACGTAGAAGCGGAATCGTTTGAGACCTCGAGCACGATACACAACATTTACAGCGCGATTATTGGGAAGAGTTTTATTTTCCAACGGCATTGTACGTCCTCTTTGGTATAAAATGGCGTATTGGGGAAGGTCCTGTCGCACAAAAAGGCAGGTAACGAGTGGAGCGGAGGCGCGAACGCCGCGATCTAGCGATCGGCGTCGCCGCCGCCAGAGTGCGGGCCGCGCCTGCGCGTGCGCCTCCACCACAGCAGCACCAGTTGTCGGAAAGGATCACCATTGACGCTGTTGTCGATGAGGTGGACGTAGCGTTCGCGCACGTGATCGTCGTCGTGGATGACGTTGTTGCCTTCGGGCGGGATGTTCTGATAGTCTTCTTCGTTGATCTGCGCCATGGCGAGGAGGAGCGCGCCGGACGTGCGTGTGTGCCGTTCGCGTGCGGAATTTTGATCGTGTGACGCGTATCGATTGCGATCGAAATGACGTAACGATGGCGCGCGCTCCACGGCATGCTGCGCATGCGCCGAATTCGTCGGTCGGCAACGAGACGCGCGTCGTCGTCGTCGGTGATCGTGCGCGCGCCATCAAACGCATCAAAACGTCGTGCGCCCGCGAGCGCATCGCTGCGAACTGGCGCCCATTGTCTGCGTCGGCGCTCGCGCGCATTCAGCCTGCGCTTTACTTATTACCTTTTGTTTCGCAAATCGCTGCCGGTCACATACGTCTGCGCCGGCGCGCACGCATTACCGACGACCGCGACGCTAACCGTAAGTAGCAGCGACGCATGGAAAGTGAGGTCGATCTTAATGTCGCGCCGGGGCGTCGCGTACGCTTTAATTCCGTCGGCGCGCGGGTCGCACGTAACGCACGCTACAAAAAGGCCGAGACAAATATTAATGACTTAATGACTCGGCGCGCACACACACCGACGCACGCGTGCGCGCGAAACATGACTAATTATCTTGTAATCGTTGCAAGCAGTTCGCGCGAGCAACAATCGAAGCGCCGCGATAAACGAAACGAAAACAACGACGCCGCCGGACGCGAGCGGACGCCCGGAACGATGTGCGAACATGTTGTAAAAGTTAAACGTTCTCGCGTCGCGCTCTTAATTATTCTTTTGCCCGACGCGAGGCGGGCGCGTCGTGGGCCGGGCCCGTTGTTGTGCACGGTTTGTTATTATCCGTTCGTCGTTGCTGTTGTTTTTTTTTCTCATCTTCTTCCTCTTCTGCCTTTGCGCCGCTCCGCGCGCGCCTCTCCGGAGTAATTGTTTAATGTCGTATTTAGTATTTAGCGTTTGGTATTTAGCGTTCGGCGATGTTAACTCACGCTAAACGATGTCTTTACGAGTCCGGGGCGTGTTAACGTGTGAAAATCTTTTGTCTCGCGTCGATTTTTTTCCGCGCCGCGCACCGGTTGTGTTATCGCGGCGCGCGCGCGCGCCGCTCGTTTGTCCATTAATTGCGGCGAGTGCGCGCGCGCGATAGCGCCGGCCGCGCGCGCTAACGACGCCATTTTGTTTATTATAATCGACGCTGCCGAGTGCAGTTTCGACGCGGACGACGGACGACGGCCGACCGACGGCCGACGAGGCGCACGGGAGCGCCGACGGAGGTGAACAAAAGGGCCCAAACCGTCGCGTTTCTCACGCCGGCACGCATGCGTCGAAGTGTCGGATTCGCCGTCGAAACGAGCGCCGACGCCGTTAGTCATTTGCGTAGATTGATAAGACGGAAATAAATAATAAAACGAAACAAATGAATAGATGAACGAGAAACAAATGAACGCCACACAGGGTGTTGCACCGTGAACATAACTGCGTCAAACGTGTTAAGTTCGGCAGCGTTCATAACTAACTAAACGACCCGGGATACACGTTTCCGCTGAACAGCGCATCATTAAACGACAAGCGCAGCAATTTCTATCCGCACAGGTGTCTAACATTTGGGCGATGAGTTGTGTTGTACTTGGCATACGTTTCGAATGCAGTTTTAAGAAAACGCGCACCTCGATTTTTCATTTTGCGGAATTGCGATGACCAACACCTCAGAAAATTCGACAAAATTGTGGGCATTGAACATTGGCACTCCTCCTGTTCATCTATCACAACCGTCACCACGCAAGCACTTCAAAATCACACCTTTTTTTCTCCCTCGTCGCCTAAATAACTATATCAAATTCAAGCACACTTCGTAGGAAAATACTTGATCGAATTTGATACTGTTACTGCTACTTTCAAACCTCGTGTCAAAAATAATGATTGCAAATTCAATCGTGCCTACAATCACCTTCGTCAAAAGCTATTTGTTTAGATTTACACGTGAATGAAATTGTTTTCTCACACTCGACACTCGTAGCATTAATTACTGGTATAAACCTTCGGCATTGTGACATAAATAACTCTTACTTACTCTCATAGATTTGTTTAGTCTCTACCCAACCAAATTTAGCTATACCCTCTTGTGGTGGGTGCTAAAAACCCAATTTTAACCTTTGTTGCGCATGCGCGACTTTAATTAATAATTAATCGGAGACAATCACACAATATTGTCCAAATCTAACGTCGCCCAGATGCAGCACGACGGCGAGCCAACTGAAAAACTGGATGACTGGGTATTCTCCATCTTACTGAACCATCTTACAATTAAACAAGCTTAAGTCGAATCTATAATAAACAAAAACAAACGCAGCGCTCAGTCCTCTACAACATTAACTGTCAAAGTTTCGTAACAAAAAAACATTGCCCGGCATCTGATTCAATTCATCCACACTTTCGACACTCGTGAGACAAAAAACTATTATTACACATACGACCATACTCGCTAGTGGTAGATTCCATAAAGAAATAACACCTCGCATTCGAATCAATTTATGCATGACGAAAATTGATTTCTCATTAAATTCGAACTTTAGATCCTGGAGGCATTAATATCTACTTCAAATTTACTCACACCCTCACGTGGTGGATACCGCGGAACCAAATTATAGCCTACGATCGTCAATTTCAGTGTCAAATATTTTCAAAAAAATCTGTGCATCGGATTTGATTTGATTTATTCACAAGCGAAATGTCGACAATTACAAATTCAACCACACCACCTTATCATTATTACCAAATATTGCAACGAAATATTGTCATGCATTTGATTTAATTGATCAACAACGAAATTTGTACTTTTGGTAGTGAGGCAGAAACAACTACTGCACATTCAACCATACTTCCCTCGATTCGATATATACACCACGAAAGTCGCACCTTTGGTCGCGTGGCACAAACAACTATTGCCTAGTGGTGGGTAGCCGAATCATAATATGACCCACACTCGCCTCATTAATTGGCAAAATGCCATAAGGAAAATAATTCCTCGCATTGGATTCGATTTGCCCACCCCGTTAAATGTCAATAGAGCGCCGCCCAGACGATGCCCGGGATGCTTGCAGCTCGTAAAATCACGAAAGCAAACATGGAAACGTGGAAATCACCACGTTGGGCACGTGTAATGTGGATGCGGCCGGCTTCCCGACGACTTAACGACCACTCCGGCATGCGTTGCGGCGCACGCATGCAATTTCGTCCGCGCTCGCGATCGTGTTGTGATTCCGTGTGCGCTCTGCGGCTGAATCGACGTTCTGGGAACGCGGCCGGGCCTAATCATAGATGCGCCCGTACGAATCGCGTTCAGTTATTGCCCGCGCCTGCCATGCATGATGGACAACAACAAAAAAACTAATAATAACGAGAGAAACAAACACCACGGGCGCAGCCTTCGATCCCATCGTCGGGCCGATCGTCGACGAGATCGTGCGTTTCGTCGACGTGCGCCTTCCTCATTGCTCGGTCAAGATGGTAAAATAATCGCATTAGCGCGAGAAAATGCGACATTGGTGTTTCGTTGCGGCGAGAAAAACAACAACGTTCGGTTTTGAAAAACGGCCTTTCGCGCGTGCCCAACATGTGCATTCAATTAATTACAATTTCAAATTAATGCGGAGCAGTCAACACCTTTGTTTTCCGCCGGCGGCGCGCGGCGGCCTTTTTTTCTGTTCTCTTCTTTTAGTTTTTTTTTTCGTTGTTGTTGTTGTAATTCTTTTCGTAGCGGCGCGTCGTGACGTTTGTGTGCACGCTTAATCCGTCGGCACTTCTGCGCGTGCGAGCGTGCGCACCTCGCGCGCATCAGATAAATTTAATAAGATATTCCGCGTGTATGAATAGCCATGCATAAATTGACGTACAGGGTGTCGTCGCTTCGCGCGCGCGATCGCTAATTGCGGCGTAATGCAGCGCGGCCGCAATAATTGTAAAGGCAATAATCATAAATAATCGTTTTAATAATAAATAATGATGATGACGAGTCGACGGCGCGCGGCGGCGTTTGATATGCCGGCCGAGACGGCGGAGCGCACTTTGTTGCGATCGCGGCCGCCGCGGCGCGTTCGCCGATCGCAGATATCTCTCGACGATTAACATCGCGTATCATTAATTTCGCTCGTGTTTTGCTTTTTTCGTCGTTGTTGTTTGCGCGAAAAACGACGATAACCCGATCGACAGTGAGACGGCGTCGAAGCAAAACGCACCCCGCGCGCTGACAGTAACAACAACAACAACAACAACAACAACAACGGCAACAAAAAGATGCTCATCGCGGCGTGGCGCGAACGTGTGACGGACAATGAAGCCGTCCAGTCGGGCGATCGCTATCGGTGCGTAATGGCGGCGATGATTATAATTTCATTCCGTCTGCGGCGGGCCGGGGCCGGCGATAATTACGGAATTACGGAATTATGTAAATGCCGGCCCGCCCGGCGAAAAAGCGGCGGCCGCCGCGCCGGACCGATTGTAAACCACTGCATCATCTCCCGTCTCGATACACTCGAGCAAGTCGTCTCGGCGCGCAATGACGATTGTTAGCACTTTGGCCGAGCGTGAAGCGCACACACCGAGCGCCCCCTGCGACATGCAAAGCACGCGAAGCGCGCTAATTGCGAGCAATTAATTCAGTCAACGAACATGCATGACGTCTGAGGACGACGACGAGGCGATAGGTTGGCGTGAGGCAGTGGGATACGCACGAGGCGGCGCGCGCGACCTTTTTCCGGCGGTGGCCGCCAACTCACCGAAATTCGCAGCGGCGTCGTATCACAGTTTCGCCGGCCACGTGCGTTCCGCGCATCACGAACAAAACAACTGCGTTTATTTTATCACTCGCGGCGCGCACCGATCCCGGGACGAGATCGCGTTGCGACGGATGTTGACGAGGCTGCGTGTGCACCGGAGACGCCGTGCGCGCACGCGTCGCTGACTCGCCGAAAGAGTCGACTTACACGGGTGTAAGCGCGATCGCGCCGGCCGCCGGCGCGGCACCGCCACCACCTCGCGGCCGCGACCACTACCATCGCGCTCGGCGGCGCGCGCGCGCTAAGTCGGGCGCGTGTGCGCACTGCGCGGCGTCGCGACTGAGATAGAGAGGCGCGCGCGCGCGGTACGCCCCGCGCGGCTCGACCTATGGGAAGCGGCGGCGCGACGTCCGTGCACTCCTCGTCGTGCGTCGGCGCAAGCCACTTGCGGCTTGCCCGCCGCCGTGCGAGAGCGAGCGACGACCGTCGAAAACGTGTCCGTCGAACGCGCGACCGCTGTTAGCTCGGGGTTGTCGGAAGTGCGAAAATGTATCGATTACATCAGATTCGATTTATTCATCGAACTGTATTCATCTTTGTATCGTTCGCTAAAGATTGGCAGTTCGCCAGCACTCACTGCAGCACCCGTAAAAGTGATCCCGAACGGCCGGCAATCGACGGCAGGGGCAGTGGCAGTAATTCGGAAAATGTGAGGGCCGGCATAGTTTCGGCACCTCGCTCAATGCCTCCCCTGAATGTCCAATGATCCGCGCGCTTATTTCAATGCATTCGTTCCGGCGAGCGCCGGCGCGCTTTGTTTATTGCGCGCGCGCGCCGAAAGTGCAGGCTCGACCGCGATCCGTCCAGAAAACGAAACCGGCGGCGCCCGTCGTGGGGGCGGTCGCCGGTTGGCGTTTCGACCCTCGTCAAGTTTAAGAGTTTTAAATGCCGTCGCGTCGGCCGCCCGGAAATATACGAGACCGACAATTATTCAAATCAACGCGCGCACTTCGCGCTCGAGTTTTTGTATTTTATGTATGTTTCGAGTCGGAAACAGATCGCCGACGATGGGTGGTTCATCGACCGACTTCTGGTACCTGTCCTACCGCAAGGGTTGATGACTTTGGCGTGCGTCGTAACAGCGGCATGCGAGCTACTTGGTCTACCTGCATCTCGGGCGCGATCGGGCGCCGCGCGGCAGTGTGTCATGCGCATTCGCGATTCGCGAACGATTGGCCGGCGACGCGCCGCGTTGGGCAACGTCCGTCGGACGTACAATTTCGTCCGCGTCGCGCACGAATCTCTCGAGTCGTGCGTGCGCGCGCAATTCGTCGATTGCCTCTCAGCGGATCGGTCGTCGATTCGAGCGTTTTCATAAAAGTCGAAAACGTCGACAATTACGCCGTCGCGTAATGAAGACGTTAGGAAATCCGGCCACATGTATTCGAGCGGCGCAATTGGAAGATTCGCCGCGTTGCGCGAGGCGGGTGGGAAAGTGGCGCGCCAGATTGTTTCGTTGCGCTTCGACAAATGTTTCGGCGATCGTGGGCGCGCGATTACAGATCCGAATCGCTTCGGCTTCGCGTTTTTCGCGCAACGCCGCCGACGAAAACCAGAAGACGGCGCGCCGCGGCGCCCCGAAAGCAATTATAACGCCACGTATCGTAAATTCGCGTCGGCGGTAAAATTTGACGCAAAATAAAACAACGGCGACGCGACGACGAGGCGGAGGCGGTGCGGTGCCGCAACGATGCAGGTCGATTCCGACGCCGCCAGATCCGGCATAGATAGCGCGCATGCAACCGATGGAACGCGTTCGCGTCGCGTTCGTTTCGAATTGGCGCGAGCCGCCCCGAACGCCGAACCGCGCGCCGCACGCCAACAAGTGATGCGACGGCCGCGAGCGGCGGCGGACCCTTCCCTTCTAATGCGCGCGTTTAATTTCGCCGCGCGGTTGCGAGGCATCGCCTCGGTCGCGATCCAATAAACAGGTAAATCACATGATTCATGCGATCCGCGCGCGCTTTTGTTCGCCGAGTCGGCGCGCCGTTACCGTAATCGTCGATCGCCGACGCCGCGCGCTCCAAAAACCGTTCGCGAGCCGAAACGCGAGCAAGCCAAGCATGTGAGTCAATCAAGCGGCGCGCGGACGAAGGAGTGAACTGCGTTGAACTCCACTCCGACGGGACTTTCTCATAGGAACCTATTCCCGTTTCTTCGGCGCGCGCGCGCGGCAGACGGCAATCGGCGCGGCGAAAACCGAATTCGCTTGACCGACGTCGCGGTTTTTTTTCCATCGCCGTTCGCGTTGTTCTCGTAGAAAGTCCGACAATTAGTCACAACCGGCCGAGGAGACGCGCGCGTTTTGACGAGTTTATTCGCAGCGACGCCGGCGCCGCCGGCCACGAAGTCGACAAAAAGCGCCGACCCTTCTCCTCATTAGCGGCGGCGCGTCGTCGGCCGACCGGCGTGCTCCGAGTAAATTATAAAACAATTACGCGCGGCGGCGGCGGCGGCGGCGGCGAAAAACCAGAAAAACACATGTGCGCGAACTTTTTCCAACCGCGCGCGCGCGCGACGCCGGCCGAACCCTCGTCTTGCCGCCGTTGTGTGTGCATTTTTATTGCATTCGCAATCCCGACGTGTGCGCGCCGCCCCCGCCGCTCTTCGGCGCGTGTTGTTTTTTGCCTCTTCTGCTCGTTCGCCGATTAGATTTATTCGCGCACACGTCCTCGGCGGCGCGCTTGTTGGCGCGTGTCGAGGTATTAGAGAGATCCGCCGCCGCGGGAATCTAGGCGGTTTTCGGCGGAACGATCGGCGAGGGAGCGCTTCGCGCCGGCGGCGGCGGCGGCGGCGTTCTCGCTCGCGCACGAGCGATTTTTGCGGACGCGCGAGAGGAGAGCGGCTGTAACTCTTGACGGCGCGGCGGCGGCACGGCGCAACAAGTTGTCGCATTTTATCGTCCCGCTGTTATAGTTTAAGTTTTCCTCCCGACATAGTAATCGGCGACGGCGGCGAGCGCGAAATAAACATCATTTTCGACGTTTATCTGGGCGCTTGTTCCGCGGCGATGCGTTATTGAGCCGCACGTGCGTAAACCTGCAGCGTCGTTCCTTTTTATTCTGCCGTTAGGTTTGGCCTTTTCGATTGCCGTCGTCGCGCGAGACGCGTTCGAAGATGTCGCGATGCGAAGAATTTCGGGCGTTCGTGATTTCGGCGGCAGATTTGCGCGGCTAATGACTGCGCGCGGGGTGTATCGCCGAGGGTGCGGGCGACGAGGGCCGAAAGGTCAGGACGCCGCGTCCCGATCGTCCCGGAGCGATGTTTGTTTGCGCTGTGTAGGTGAGGCAGATGCGAACGGCACCCACATGAATATCGTCCGCCGATAGAAGAGGCGCGCGATATATATTCATGTGTTTCGACTATTATTGGCGGCGGCGGCGGCGGCGGCGGCGGCGGCGGCGAAGGAGGTCGCGCAGGAGACGAGAGAGAGAAAGAGAGAGATCGGCGTCGGCGAGGGTTGCGCCGCACGTAGCGTGCATAACGTTAACTACACATGTGCTCCCGCCGCGGCCGGGCTAACGGCGATCCGAACAAGAGCGAATATTGCCCGCCGCCCACCCCCGCACGACGCCGGAGCGCGCGCCGTGCCGCTGCCGGCTGCGATTGCGATTGTGTGCGAATGTAAATTTGGAAATTTCGCTTACGCTCGCGCTTCCTTCCTTCGGCGAAGCGGCGCGGTCTCCTTCGAGCCGCCGCCACCGCCGCCGCCGCCGCCCGCGTGCCGGCCGCTTACTCCCGCTTACTCCCGGTAATATCGCGTTATTGATTAAGGCAACTATCGAACTACATTCGGTCGCACGTATGACCATCGCGCGCGCCGCGTCCGCGAGATCGCCGAAAGGCGCCCCCTCGCGCCAACGCACCCCTGCCCGCCGCCCTGGAAGCTTTTTGCCGGCGTTCATTAAATCGACGCCCCCCGCCGCCGCTCCTGCGAGGATAAGAAGCCGAAGTTTGCGCGCCGCTGCCGGAGCGGGCGAACCTGACCGGAATTATTTAATTCGGCGCCGCCCGCGACGCGCCGACGCTGATGTGGAATGTGTTGAAATAACATGTGTGCATGCAAATAAAATCGCGCGCCGGCGGCAATTTGCGTCAGGTGTTGTTTGCCTCTTTTCCCATTCTGGCTGCGCGCTTTTTGCGCGCCGCCGACTTCTGTTTCACTGCCCCAGCAAAAACTTAAACAAACACCGCCCGGTTAAGATGCGGGCGCAAAAATAACGAGCGCGACCGTCTAGATAATTTAATTTCGCCGCGCCGGGGGGCCGAACACAACGCGGCCGAAACAGTGCGCCGATATTTACTGCCGCTCGATCCGCATTGCGATGCGAGTGTTTCGATCGAGGCGTTCGTTCGCGAAGTTTGATTTTGCTCGCGCTGGCAAAGTTCCCAAATATTTATTGTCCTCGAACCTCCTCGGGCAGGCATCGCTCGACGGGCGGCGGCGACGGCGGCGAACGCATGAATATGCAAAGCAAACCGCACCTCGGCGCGCCCGCGTTCGTTTTTGATGTCCTTGCGTCCGCACGACGCGCTTCTTAAACCGGCGCGAAATCTTCCTCGCCCGCGCCGCCGCCGCCGCCGCCGCTTCCTTTTCCTCCTGCGCGTCGGCGTCGCTCGGCTGCGCGCTCCTCGCCGACGCATTTACATAAAGGACACGCCGGCCGGCCGGCCGGCGATAGTTTTAGATGTGGTAAGATTAATGTCCCCGGCCGCCTCCCCTTTCGGCCGCGCAACCCTTTTCTTACGCGCGCACATGCGAGCGGGCCGGCCGCACACGCACGCCGCCGCCGTCGTCGCCGCCGTCGTCGCCGGTCTTGCGCGCGTCATCTTCGAGCCGGCGCGGCGGTTTGTTTTTGCTTCGCCCGTATGCAGATGAGCTGCGACCGGACGCCGCGCCGACTACTTGCGAGAGGACACCGCCTGACCCAAAACACGCGCGCGCCCTTTCTTTGTGCCCGCGCGTTACATCCTCGTTGTCTTAAGTTATGCCGAGCGAAAACTTTCGGCCGTGGAAATTCCCGAAGAACTTGCCTGCGCCGAGAATAGGGGATCAGGCGGCATCAGCTACTTTCGGATGTCGCGCGACGGCCCAAAACCGAAAAAAAGAGAACTCTTTCGAGGCACAAATTGACGATTATTCGCGAGATGCGAATATTCGAGAGTGCGGGAATAATTTGCAGTTGAAATTTCGAATTTGAAGAGGCCGCCAGATCTCGCGAGCCGTGGTCATTTGCGTCGGCGAAGGGGACAGCGCCGGGGGTGGCGCTGGCAGAAGGGCGTCGGGCGAGAAAGGGTCTTGACAGGCGAGCTTCTTGGTCCGAGGCCGGCGCGTCGCGCTCACACTATACACATCTTGAACTAATATTTATGTGTCCATCCGCAACAGTCGCCCGCACATCTACGAGCGCGCCGCCACCCGCGCTGGATACACAACCTTAAGACCCGAACGTTACTCATCAACCTTCGCGCACCGAGTGTCGCCGCCGGCGGGCGGCGCCGCGGCGGGCGCGTTCGCGCGCCGCTTGCGCGAACGCCCGGTGCGGTGATTAGAATAGTCGAGCGTTAGCATGGACTTTGATAAGACCTGTGGGGATAGCGGGGCGGCGGCGGCGGCGGCGGCGGGCGTCTTGGTCTTGGTCTTCGCTCGGCCGCAACCGAGTTGGCCGCGCTCGGCGTTTCGTGTCCGACGCCGTTCGGTCCTCGCCTCATTTGCATACGCCCGACAGGAGGCGAGCGTGCGGCGCACCTACCGGCCGCCTCCTGCCCCCTTCGCCCGACGTCATCTCGCATCCATTCTCCATCGCCTCCGCGCGCGAGTGGACAAGTATGAGGAATATGAATTAGTCCGACGCGCGCGCGCAGCGGCCGGCCGGATATATGAAACGGACAGTTGTTAGGGAGCGGCGGCGGGCGGCGGCGGGCGGCGGCGGGCGGCGGGCGGCGGGCGCGGGTTGAATCGAAGGTGGAAATTACGGCGGCGGACGAGGAGCAGCCCCGAACGTCTTGAGATGGACGTCCGCGCCACGCGCGAGCCGGCCGACCGTCGTCGGGGGGGGCGGCGACGGACGGTCGACTATCGATTCGCATTGTGTGTGTGCGCGCGCGGACTTCGGCTATAACTAAATCATAACACTCGTCCGCCGCGCGATCTCTTCGGCAGGCGCCCAGCGACAACATTGTCGTTGCGCGGCGCTCGCCTAGAAAATCAAAACCACGGAATGTGTCCGCTTGACCGTCCGCTTGCATTATTCATAAATCTTCGGCAAGACGGACCCGAGCCGGCCGCCGACGAAGGGCAGGAAATCTTAGCGAATGTTAATCAATGTTAATCGCTGATCAGCAGAGCTGCGGCGGCGGCGGTGGCGGCGGCGAGATAACATCTGATTAGCATGCATGAAGGCCGGCCACACTGCGTTCGCATAAACTAAGCCACCGCTGCCGGAAAAATCCGGTCAACTCGAACTTCCGACCTCCCTCTACGCGATCGTGGCCTGGAAGCAATGAAGAAAGCGCCTTAGCAAAACGGGCGGGAGCAAAGAAAATCCGCGAACGTGCGCATTGTTTTTGTCACACATTCAGGACCACAATGTGCCGACCCGTCCCATTCATGGCGCGCGCTCTCGCGCGTCCTTTGGCGTAAGACACTATTATTTCCAGGATCGCGCCCCGGCGCCTCACACGCTTCGCCCTCCCTCTTTGTTCGTCGAATAATGCGACACTTACGTCGCTCCCACATAAGGCGAGAATGCGATATTAGTGATGTTGCGCGTGTTTGGGTCCTTCTTAATTTTGCGAACGTATCCAAATAATGTGGCCTTTGTTCGCGGCATCCATTCGCCGTTTGAATAATCGCTCCGCTCGCATGATAATTCCGCGCGACGCGTTCGAGTGGAGCGGCGACGGGGGCGACGCTTATGCTGCGCCGCCGCCGAAACGTCTCCATTGTTCGTGCAACAAAACGTCGTTTTGTCTTCGCCGCTCGCGCGCGTCGCGCGGCGCGGGCGATTTTTTGCCGCGTCGAAGGCTTCTTCGATTAATCATCGGCGTCGAAATTTCGGATGACGTTGTCAAGATTTCGTCGCGGGCCGGAGCGCGCGACCACGTAATGCATGCGCGAAGAGGGTCGCGCGCGCCCAGATCCCGAACGGCCCGTCGGACGTAGGTAGTAATGTTTCGATTCTCTCAGTGTTCTAATGTTCCTTAATGTTCCAATGCTCACATATTCGGCTGCGCGCTCTCACTCGCACCCTCTCGCTCGGCGGGTTGGCGCGCGGGGCGGCGAGCGGACGGGCGAGTTAGTCGCGCAATCCGCACGGTCCTTAGTCTCCTAATTTCGTATTCCTATTCGTATTTCAAGTCCGTTCCAAGACCAATATACAGGTTTGAAAAGGGTCGCCGGCTCGCCGTAACATGCATGTGGAGTTTAGAGATATATGTCTAAGAAAAGGGTCAGAGAACAGTGCCGGGGCGGGCGAGGGCGCGCGCGGAGGCGGCGGACGGCGATGTCTTGCACACATTAGGTGCGCGTTCGGCGTACGTGCGGCGGCGAGCGTTTGTGTTATATGAATATTCGCCGCCGCCGGAGAGAGTCGGCGCGCGCGGCCCTGTCCTTTCCGCAGCCCGCCCGACCGCCCCCCGGCGGCTGTGTGTGTGTGTGCGCGCGCGCGTGTCCTTCTCGCCGCGTACCTTCGGCAGGGGGCCGCTGGTCATGTTTGCTTTGCGTTCCGCACACATGTGCGCGCGTTATATATTAGTCGGAAGACAAAAGGAGCCGAGGAGCGCGCGGCGGCCCTAGGAGCCGAGGGGCGGCTAAGATTTCCTTTCGAGGCGGATTCGGGCGGCGGGCGCGCGGCGTGCGGCGGACGCGGCATGGCCGAAAGGGGTCTCTAATTACAATGTATGATTAATTATCAAACGCCGGCTTCTGCCGGCGCGGCGGCCGTCGAGCTGTCGCGCGCTGGACTTCGGATGACGACGACAGGACGGCCGGGCGACGGCGTCGGGCGGGGGGGCCGCATCTTGCGGCGGTGGGCTTCGGCGAAGATGTCTTACTGCCAGTTTTCTCTCGCCGACCGCAACTCGCCGCCGCCCCTCGGCGCGCCCGAGTCCGCCGCTCGCAAATTCGTCCTTAAAGTTCACGCTAATGTCATCATACCAGCGCCGATGTGCCGCCGCCTTTTTTCGCCGCATCCCTCACTGGGCGACGTTGTATTTGGACGTGTAAATCAATTACGCGGATGTCGCCCTCGCGCCGCCACCGCCGACGCGCTTCCAACTTCGGCCGCGATGATTTTCTCTCGCGAACTTACCTGATTTACAATCGTGGCGACACTTTTATTTCACTTGCGGCGCGCGTTCGAACGCAATCGAGCGATTGGCCTCGCCGAAGATGAAGATGAAGAAGAAGCGGAAGAGAACATCCTGTATATAACGAATATTCCCAAGCATACATCTGATATTTAGCATTTGCGAGCAAGTTAGGGCATGTTAGGTAAGTACATTCGGCCAAAATCTGTGCGAGACACACTTGTGTCCCGGCGCCGCGCCGCCGTCCGGACGTCCAAGACGACAGGTACACTCCTCCGAGGAAGCCGAAATCTCTCGACGGCGTCGAAGAGCGAAGAGCGCCCGCGGAAGACAGAGACGCTCGCCGCCGCTCTCGGACGCTGGTCCTGGTCCTGCGGTCGGCCTCCAACACCAGCGCGAGAGCAGCGCCGCCGCCCCACCGAGCACTAACTCATATACATATTCCCGAATCCGGCGCGCGAAAGACGTCCCGCATCTTCGGCGCGCGCGCGCGAAGGTCCGACGACGAACGCCCCGCCGCAGATAATGCATGTGTTATTAATGGTCGGCGTATCTGCGCTCGGCCAGCCGGCGGCGGCGGCGGCGCCCGCCGACTCGAACGTATAGGGAATATATTAGCCGGCGGCGAGCGGCGAAATCGATAATCGCAATATTCGCGCGCGCTAATCGCTCGGCGGCACGCGTTGCCGCCGCGCGTTTTTCGTGCGCGCCGCCGACGAACGGTCGCCGACGATTGACGTTCGATTGCGTCCGCCGACCTTGGCGTTCTTCCTCGATGCGCTCGCGCCTAATGAGCGCGCGCGGCCTCACGCGGCGCGGCGCACGCATCGCGAGCTCGCTGGCCGCCGCCGCCGTCCGGCGACCGCGCGCCTGTTGCATTCGTTCGCCTCTTTCGCCGGCGTTATCTCGCGCCGCGCATTGTTGCTGGATCGATCGCGCGTCGATCGCGCGTCGATCCCATTGTTTGTTTCTAACGCGTGCCGGCGCGTGCGCGAGCATTGATTATTATTTGTAGTTAACGTGTGTGGTCTCGAAATTTATTATTCGTGGCGCGCGGGCGCCGGGCGGGAAAAAATCGCTAAACTGGAACAATAACGAGCGGAGAACAATAAAACAAATAAATCAGAACCGCACTGCCGAGACGTGCGCCGCGCGATCGGCGCGCAGCGAATTCGTTACTGCCGAGCGGCAATCGGCGAAAAGGTTAAAAATGCGTTTTATGGTTTAATAGCCGCGCGCGAGCAAGAAAGGGTGTGCGACGCGCGAAGTTCGCGAACGAGAGCGCGAAGCGATGCGATCGCGAAACTTCTCTAACGACCCTAGGCTCCGAACGCGACGCGTCCCAACCCGGACGCGGGCGTTAGTCGAATCGCCGCGATTTGAGGCGGTCGAAAATTTTTGCCTGATTATTCGCAATGTTTGTTCACGACTCCGAGCGCGAGAACGCGCAAGATGCGCCGCATCGATACGGATACCACGCGCTGCTCATCATCGCATCCGCCCGCAGAGCGAGCGCGCCGGACTTGTTGGCGCGGCTAAATGAGGCGCTTACCACGGCCGAACGGGCCGCGCATGGTTCGGCCCGTTCGGCTCGTTATTGATAAAGGTAATTGTTTGATAATGTTAGGTGATGGAATACGTACGGCGCGCGGCGGTCGTGAGCAAACACTCCGCAATTTATAATGACGAGCATGGGGCCGGAGAGACGCGCGAACGCCCCGGAGTCAACCCGACGCATCGCCGTCAGTCAAACGGAGCGAGCAACAGCAACAACAGCAACAACAACGGCCCACGAAGCAGCGCACGAAGGAGACGACGAGGAAAAAAAGGAAAAAGCAACACCTCTTTTAATCTCGTGCACCGTGCAATAATAACCGGTGCCGGCGCTCGCCACGAGAGAATATTGAACATCATCGCATCGCATCGCATTATATCATCGGCGCATGTGCAAGCGCGTCAAACGCGCGCGGCTTATCGCGCGCCGATCTTGTTTGTTCGCGCCGTTTACGATTTTCGCGCGTCCGCTCGGCGCGGAATTTGCGTCGACGAGTGCGGAAGTGCGCCGAAACGCGCGGCGCTCGCTTTCGTTCGGCCGACGGCGCGAACGCAATTTGCGCAATCCGGCGCGGCGGCGCGCGAAAATCAAGAGAAATCAATTGCGACCGACGCAAAACGGGCGCGAAATTTCGACGCAAGAAAAAGCGAAAGTCGGTGCGGTCGGCGAGCGCGTTGCGTCGTCGCGTTATTGCCGCCGACCGCAGCCGCGCGCGCGAAAATATCATAAATATCTATACATATATACGCATATAGATATATAGATATCTATCTAGCGACGTTTTTCTTTTTGCGTCGCTACACACGCTCGCGGCGAGCGCACATCGCATGCGCATTGCTCCGTTGCGCAATTTGACGTCGAGATCGTATCTCGTCGCATTGTGCGCCCCGGCGTCACGACGACGTCCATTAGTCATTTGTTTTCTTAATTCGACCATGCAGAGCGCGAGCCGCGGCGTATGGAACCGTCTCGAGTGTGCTCCAGTGATGCTCGGCGCGCGCATCTTCAGCCTGGGAGTTCTCATCATTATTTAGAGAGTACGTTTTTCCCGACGAGGTCACCAGCCGCGACGTGGACCGGGCGCATGCATCAAGTACGCGCAATTAGTCTCTTCTGCGCGACGTTCTCCGAACTGCCCGACGGACGCCATCGCCGAATATTAATATGGGCGCGGATAAATCACGCTCGCCCGACGCCCGATCCGCCGCCGCCGGTCGCAATTAACCATTATTAATTAATTGTTAAAACATATCGCGTTGCCTCGCCGCCCCCGTCCCCGGCGCGCGGTCGGTATCAATTTCGGAATCGATAAGTTCTTCCGATCGTCTTCGCGACGTCTTCGCCCCTCCTCGCCGCTGGGTCGCCATGGCCGCCGAAACGTATTTTCCAATAAATTAGCGCAACACTTGCGGATGCGCGCGCTGGCGACGTTAGAGATATATTGCGGTTAACACGCACGTGCTGCCGGACCGAACGTCGGCGTCGTCGTCGCGCGATCGCAATCTTCGTCCCTTGTAGTTGTAGTTATAGTTCGGCCGCCCGCCGCCCCACGGTCGGCGCAACCCCGTCGGAAAGGTCGGGCCGCTCCTTCGCAACGTATGCGCGCCCGAACGCCACATTCTCCGCATTGCCTTGTTTCGAATGCGTTTCGCTGGCGTAAAATTTGACGCCGCACAATCGTATGGGGACGGTCGCGTCCGCGATCGGTAATCGAAACAGATACGGCGACGGGGGAGCGGCCGGAAGACGCCGCGCGCTGCCGGGGCGCGTGGGGAAATTGGAAGATAGAGGAAAAGCACTTAGCGAAAGGACGCGTTCGGCAGTTAATATTTAGTCGATAACGACGACGACGCGAACAAGAGCAATAACAATTAGTGCGCGTCGCGCCAGCCGAAGCCGCCGGTTGGCAAATCGTCGCGCCGAGATGCGAACGCGAAAAGTTCGTGCGCGATCGCTTAGTTATCTAAACAAGCGCGCCGCGCAGTTTTATGTTTTTTTGTTGTTGTTGTTGTTGTTTTTTTTTTTTGGCTGTTTACGTTGCTCGCGCCTCTCGGCCAGGCCGCGTGTGGGCCGTCGCTAATGCGACGCGATGCGCATTAAGATACGGGCGCGAGGCGAAGCCGCTCATTATAACACGTTGCGACACGTAACGACGCGCCGCGGCCGAAAAGCGCCGCGACTTATCGCCGATCATTTGTAGTCATTCATAACGCACGTGTAAACATGTTATTAGGACGGCGCGCCGCGCGGAAAAATCGCGTGCGCGCACGTGTGGAAATCGTGCCAGCACACGCCGCCTCTCGCCGAAATTAGCGAAACGGGAGTGCGCCTGGACGCTGCGGTGATGATGATTTATTTACAGCCGCTTTCAAACGGTTACAACGTGTTCGTCTTCCTTTTCACGTCGAAGACAAAAGTCGACTCACAATTTAGACAAGCATTCCTAGCTATTTGCCTTCGCGTGATTCTCGTGATTCCGTTCGGCAAAAACTGGCGTTCGCCCGGCCAACTTGTAATAACACTGTCCGACATGAAATATTGGTTTCAACAAATTCTTGATTACGAATCCACATCAGAATTTCTTACAGATCGCAGTCAAAGTTTGCTTTTTGATAATTTTATCATCTTTTTTATCATATCAAAGTGTTCGACGAAATTGTATTCCAAAGAAACGATTCAAATGTCAAAGGATGCAACATTTGGACATTTTGCGAATCTGAATGTCATCGGCAGTCCAAAAATGTCGAATGGCTTCGGATATTAAGCCTCGTTTCGAGATTTTGCAAAAAGTTTTTGTTGTTGTTGTTGCAAATTTGGACAACGGTGTAAGGATAGTCGACCGAATAAATATGTTATCTCGGTAGAGTTGCAGCAATTAAACCTGCTCCAGATTTATATCTTTCTAAATGTTCCTTTAAACCTAAGCCAATTGGGCTTCGTTGTTCATTTTTTATGCGTACAATTCGAGCATCAGATTCTCGAAGATGCTCAAAACTGTTTCAATATTGGTTGGATGACACCAATGGAATATGTTTTATGCAATTTTTTCATCGGAATTCCAAAATTCCATATGTACCACAGGATTTGAGTCCATTTGGACTCGAACCACATGCATTAGAAACTTCAAACAGTGGCGCAGGAAAAAAATGTTTTCATCTCGTT
Organism: Ecitophya simulans; assembly: GCA_027574965.2. NCBI lineage: Eukaryota > Metazoa > Arthropoda > Insecta > Coleoptera > Staphylinidae > Ecitophya > Ecitophya simulans. The sequence continues at coordinate 2,168 of JAODGE020030948.1, read as the reverse complement.
CATTTTCGAAGTGTTTTAAGTAACGTTAACAGCCAAAATGTTTCAAAATTGGTTCGATGATGTGAGAACACGAACGAAATACCTCTTATCTAATTGTTTCATCGGATTCGATTCCGTCCGGAGTCGAACCGCACGCATTCGATATCGCGGCGCGGAGATAATCGAAGAAATAAAAACGTTAACCCGGCGGAATGGTAACAATCGAACATGACTCCGCGCACCTCCGCGACGATGCGCGCCTTTTGTCCGCCGCTCGCGTCGTGTGCAGCGTGCATGCTCACGTGTAGCGCGCCGCGGCTCGGACAAATTGCTCGCGCACGACTTTCGATATCGGCGGTGCGCGCGCGGAGGGCGGCGGCGAGCAAATTGCCATCGCCGCCGCACACGTTACACGTAAGCGCGCCGTGTTCGCGGGCGCGTCGCGGAAACGCGGCGAAAAACGACGGCGACGACCGCGGAAACAATGCGAGCGGCGCCGGCGTCGATTGATTCCGGGCGCGGCGCGTCGGTCGGAACGGCAATTTTCCGGCGGTCATTGGCAGAAAGAGAAATTCGTCGACGCTAATCTGGCGCCCGTTTGAGGCGGCGCGCATCGTAGTTGATTTACGCGCCGATCGAGTTTCGTCATTTCCACCGCCAACCATTCGGATTACGGTGATCCAATTGCCGATCGACGCGCGCCGATTGGACGTTGATTAATATTTCGGAGCGCGCGAAGCGTTCGCTTCGTTAAGAGTTTGAGAAGAACGAAAGCACGATTGCCCGCGCCAGTCATGAGCGCCGACGCTCGCGAAACGCGAGCACATAAATTCGGTCATGATTTTCATGGGCTCATGATCGGCGGCGCGATGCTGGCGGGCGATAGGGCGCTCGCGTGTCTCGACGCCAGTCGATCGTTCGCTTAATGTGCGGCGGAGTTTTTCCGCCGGACGGGCGCGCGCGCGAACGCCTCACGTCGGACACGTCGACGGGGCGGCGGCGGCGGCGGCGGCGGTGGCGGTCCGGCCGGGGCGGTTTGTACATTTGCGGCATGTATAATTAGCGCTCGGTCAGCGCGCGACGCGCGTCTCTCGCTCCAATTGATTAATGCCGAAATGCAAATAGCGGCGGCGACGGCGGCGACGACGGCCGGACTAATCTAATATCTCCGAGGTTCTGTCACGTACGTCGGTCAGCGATACGTGATCCGCCCCGCATGCATTCGGGGCGCAATTCAAACACGCGCCGGGCACACGACGCGAACTTCTCGAACTACACATATTGGGAGAGGCGATCGGCACGCAGCCGCCGCCGGCCGCGTGGCTCGACCCCGCCGCCGGCCACCGCGCCCGCCCGCCCGCCGCCTCTTCCTCCGATCGCTGCGAGATTGATTCGACGATGTGTAACTTTCGACCGCATCTGCATTATCTCGTTTTTTCGATCGGATTTCGAACTGGACCACGGACTCACTGGCCCAAAAAGTGCCAAACTGGTTCGATTGTGTAGACTCGCGCTTGGCCCACAGCGCGTGTTTAACTTGAAATATTGGGTTGCTTCAAGCATTCAAGATTCGTTCTTTGATTGACAACCGCACGCCTATTGGGTTGAGTAATAAGTCATGAGCGTGTTGCGTTAGCGTATTGACGCATTATGAGAAATGTGAAAGTTCGGGAAGAAAATGGAGTAATAAGTAATAACTATTAAAATTATTTCTTTGTTAGATATTCGATTGTTGCACAGCAAATATAACGACAATTTAATCAATTCTGTATTCTTCGCTACTACTAACGATATTCTGTGACCAGTTTGTCCATTGAAGAGGACAGCAGCTTATTCAAATTTTATGCTTATCGTGGCTCATGACTTATTACTCAACCCAATATTTTGATCTAATTTATTACTTCTTCTTTTTTTTAGCAATATCTCAACTAATATTAACACTAAATAAAATCGGTTAGTGCCGTTCGAATCTACGTGCAATTCTGCGTCGATTAAGCTAGTTTAATCTGATTTTTAATTTTTGCAAGTTTTTGAAAAAGAGAGAAGAGGTACCTCTTCTCACATTTGCCAAAAATCGATTGCAATGTTAAATTAGCGAAACATTATCTCAACTAATATTAACGTTAGACAAAATTGCTTAGTACCATTCGAATCTACGTTCAATTCTGTGTGGATTAAGCTAGTTTAAT
>JAODGE020030935.1:0-21735 GCA_027574965.2 Ecitophya simulans | reverse complement strand
CCCAACAAAAAAAAGTAACCCCCGGAAGGGCTTAGGGTGAACCACCCAGAACAAAAGGGGGCTGGAAGCGATACCCCCTCCCCCCCCCCCCCCCCTCTCTCTATCAGCGACTATTGTTGATGATTTTTTGTTGTTGTTGTTTTGCACTCCTAAGCGCGCATTTCGCTCATTGTGTTGTTGTTTGTTGTTTGTTGTTTGTTGTTCTTCTTCTTTGTGCTCTTCCCTCCCATACATGCATGAGTTTCTTTGTCATCACACCCACTCCCTTTCACCCCCACCCGAATGCCGGACTGCCCTATGTACGTTAACTGGCCTCCTAGCTTGGAAGTGAGGTGGGAGAGATTGGGTAGGGGGGTAGGAAAAAAAGAGGTCTCGCCAGAATCACAGGCCAGATGACAACAGAATAGCGCCTCCTAGCCCGCCCTCTCCGATGTTTTGTCCCTTTGCTCTTGCACACCAGTGCGCCAGCCATTGTAGCCAACTCACAGTAAGACACAGCAGCATGTGCACACCAGGCAAGAGACAGGAAAAAGTAGTTGTCTTCTCCATTCTACATCAGTATGACAAAAACATAATATATATAATTCGCCTTCAAGATCCTATCCTCCCCTCTCGGAGCTTCCCTGTCGTATCACGGCAAAAACAAAAAAAGGTCACACGTCTGCATTCACACAAACTGCGCGAGAGGCACCATCATAAATCGTCCCGGGAGCGTGTGTGCACACATATGCACGTATGCATGTGTAACTACTTTCAATTGTTCTCCCGTTCTCTCAGTCGCTCCACCCGTGGGTGCCCGTACTGCTGCCCTCTCACTGGGGCCTACTGTAGCCCCGCCTTCTCCTACTTCTGGATGGAGAACGCTGGTGTGACCCCCAGGCCAGCGATACGTGAGGGGTCCTTCAGATGGAGATTGATCTCGTCCACCATGCGCAGGCACTCGGCCTTGGAGGAGAGGTACTGTGTATCCTTTTCCTTAAGCCGCACAAAGTCCTCAAGGGTGAAGGTGGACTGCCACAGCATGCGCAGCTTCTGCTCCTGTGCCTGCAGAGTGGATCCAATGTCGCCGGACTGCAGTGCCTTCTGGTCAGTCTCGTACGCTGCCGTCATGGCATTGAGCTGGGCTTTGCCGCCGTCCCGCACATGTGTGAGATAGGCCTTCTGGGAGACCAGGTCCTTCCGCATCGTCTCTACACTCAGCCGGAGCGCCTCTAGATCGCCGTATTTGATCATCTCATCCTTCTGTTCTGCCATTTGCGCGGCGTGGGACTCCAGCTCCTCGTTGATCTTCCTGTCCAGGTGGGCCACCTTGTCGAGCTCCGTCTTGCGCTCCAGCAGCTCCTTCTCGAGCCGCTCGTGGGTCTTTTGATCGTTCTTGATCTGATCCTTTTTTGCATCCACCTCAGTGTTGAGAGCTTTCAGTGCGTTGGGGGAGCCCTCCGCCGGCATCTGTCGCTGCAGCTCCAGAGCCTGTGAGATGCGCGCGATGAGCTGGGAAATGGCTTGCTGCGCTTCCCCGATCTTGCTGGACTCCTCCTTCTCCCGATCTGGGTACTCGTCGACGAATCTTTGCATCTCGCGGTCCCGCTCCTGCAACTCCTGAAAAGCCTTCACGTTGTCACCGCTGTAGTTCTTCATCTCGTCGTCGAGGGAGCTCATGCGCACCCGCGACTCTTGAAGGGTGTCGCGGGTGTCGTTGACCTGCCGGTCGAGCACCTCGATATCGGACCTGGTGGTTTTCACCTGCTTGATGAGCATTTGCTTCTCCTCCTCCACTGACAGGGCACATTGCTTCGTCAGCTCATCCTTCTCGCGGCGCTTCTGCAGGATACTGCGAAGGGTTTCTGATGCCCTCTTCTTGTCTGGGTCGTTGGAGAGGGCCGCCATGAGGAGCTCCTGCTTCGCCGCGAGGGTGCGCAGCTCATGCTGGCGGCTGAGGACCATGTCAGAGACCCCGAAGGCCTCCTCCCGCGTCGCCTTGTAGAGACCATAGTCCTGGTTCTCGCTAAGAATGCGCTTGTCGAGCTGCTGGATCTCGTCCTCTAGGGTCTGCATGTTGCTCTGCGTCTTCCCCTCCGCATCCTTCACAGCGAGAAAGAGGTTATCGACCTCCTTCCGCTTCTCTGTGTTCTTTTTCTCCAGCTGAGCGCACTGCTCCTTCACCGCCTTTGTGTCCCGTGAGGTGGAGTTCTCCAGAGCCAGGTTGACATCCGCAAGGGTACCCTTTAGCTTCGTGATGTTGTCGGTGACGGTCTTGGCGCGCTGCTGTAGCTGAGCCAGGACACCATCGCTGCGCTCGATCAACTGCTCTTGCTCGCTGAGACGCTCGATCTCTGCCGAAAGCTCTGCGATCTTTGGACGCAGTAGGCCAATGTAATAACTGCGGTCGACGACCTGGCGCCCTGGCCCAGCAGACGTCCCCACCCCAGCACGCGACACCGCCCGCACGCCCTCACGCGCAATCGGGGCATCCACGTTGACAGAGAGGGTGTGCTGAAGGCTGTTGCCAACCCCAGGAGCCTGCATCATGTTTGTGCCGGGACGCTGCGAGCCGGGTCGCATCATCGATCCGGGCCGGAGCCCGGACGATGTGCCCATGCCATTGTGCATCCTGCTACGGGCGCGGCGATTGAGAGGAGGAGTGTGGATAGGAAAGAGAGTGGGAGGGCCCTGACTTTAAGATACCTACCCCCCTTCTTTACTCTATATATATAATGTGTTTATATGTATGTTTGCGCTGTGTATGTGTGTGTATGTGTGTGTGGTTACCAAGTTCGAATAAGGCGCACAGCTAGTATGGCGAGGGCGCTAACAATAAACGGCGTGGAAGAAGAGATCAGCACTTCCCAAGAGGAAAGTCAGAAGGGAAATACAATACGAAAAAGAAAAAAAGATCCAAACAACGAGAGAGAGAGAGCGCGCACTTCTCGCCGGAAACCCCTTCACTCTGTGGAAAGGAAAATACAGGGAGGGATGTGAACGGTGGTGATGGTGGTAGTAGCTGAATAGTCAGGGTACAGAAGAGTGATGGAGGACTCCGTCCTAAGAATCCGCCTCCCCCACAGGCAAATGATGGGCAGCGAAGGCACTCTGGGGGGGAGGGTCAGTTGCGCATGCATGTGCTCACCAATCCTTGGGTACTTGAGGGGAGGAGGGATCAGTAGTTTCTTACAATGTCGCTGTTTTAGCATTAGTTGTTAAACGCAGTCAGAGGAACAGGTGGATGTGTGTGTGTGTGTGTGTGTGTGTGTGTATGTGATTGTTAGTTGGATATAGCAATGCACTTGCTTGTCGAGTGCCAAGTTTGACGAGTAGCGCCTCGTGGCCACTACTAGGAGACAATCTCATATATATATATATATATGTTGACTCCGAACGTCATATGCACCACACACTGAAAAACTGTATTTTCACCTTTGAATAGGGTAGCTTTTCGTTTCGTCAGCACACCGCCTCATTGGAACTCTTGCGCTGCACGTACATATACACACAGTCACACACATGACACACATGCTCTCTCTACACTCCAGAATCACTTAACGTTAATTAAGGTGTTTAAGTCCAACAGTGGGGAGGGAGTGGGGAAAGAGAGAAACAAAGAGAAACACGCAGGGGGGGGCAGGTGACGCAGCAGCCGACCTCAGAGCAACAGGGGAAAAAAAGAGTCCTGTAAGCGAGCCGTGGTGGTAATCTTATGAGGTTCATAGCGTGAGCTTCAGTTGCCATGATAACCTCCGAGAACTCCGAACCCCTACCGTCCCCTCTCCTCTCCCATCACTGGCCCACCACCCCCGCACACACGCCGTACCCTAACCCTCACCAATCCAAATCTTCCATACGAGTGCGTTTAGGGGGCACACGCTCAACCTCCTCCTCTATCATTAGCTTCTCACGCTTCCTCCCAGAGGCCTTCTTCACTTTACCTGTCAGCATCTCCTCGTCCTCATCGTCGTCCATTACAAAGTCGGGGAACTCTTCATCTTCCTCGTCCTCAAGTGCATCAAACTCGGCGCGGTCCTCCTCTTCATCCAGTAGCTTCTCGAAGGCCTCCTTGTCATAGTTGATCACACTATCATAAGTGCCCTTACGGAGACGGTCTAATAGTTCCTTTTCAATCTCCGTCTCTATGCGGGCGGCCGCCTCCGCCTTCTCCTCACGACGCAGCAGTTTGTCCTCCTGGCGCTTGTTCACCGAGACGTACTCTACCTTGGGCTCCATCAGCATCTTTCGCTTACGCATCAGGTACTGCTTCAGTCGGAGTAGCCGCGCTTTGACCTTGTTCACCAGCTTCTGGTCCCACCACTGCAGCTCTTCGTCAATCTGTGCGAGTGCCCTGGGGAAACTTGTGTCCAGCTTCACCTTTTCCCACTGCCTCCGTGGCAAGTGTGCACGCTCAGCGGTCTTCACATAGAGGTAGAGCTCATCTTCGTGTTCGACGATGGTGGCGTACTGCGCATTGGAGAGGGGGCACACGCCGCGCTGGCAGAGGCCGGTCACATTGTACGGGTTTCGGCAGAAGCGAACCTTGTCGTCGTGGGTCTTGACCTTGAAGGAGCAGAAGGTCTGCCCCATGATGTTCCACATGGCGTCATCATGGTTCATCCTAACTGTGCAGAAGCAAAAGCAATCCCACTGGTAGTAAGATTATATATATATCCGAGATGCACTACTGCGTGATCACAAGTGAAAGCACAAAAGAAAAATGGTGCAATCTATCTCTACTCACTACTGCGCTGAAATTCTCTCTCTCGGTGCTGTTGTATAAAAGGTGTAACCCTCTGTGAACTTCTGCGCGTGTGTGTGTGTGTGTGTGTGTGGTGGGGCGGCGATGAAGGTACACGCACACTGGGGAAAGAGAGCACGAACTAGAGGCAGCACCGCTTGTATACGTTCTGGAAGAGAGTATAAGAGAGCACACACACACACATGCATACATACATATATATATATATACGCGTGTGTTAGCGAGATGGGAAGAGAAAAAAAAGGGATTGGTAAGTGGATGTAGGCACGGCGCATAGTTACTTCTCACTGAGTGTGTCTTTCTACAGACGGCAGAGACGTGCTGACCACATGCATAGAAGGGAGGAGTCATCACCGCACAAAGTATAAAGTTATTAGCTATCACTCTCTTACTCCTTTACTTAATCGCCAAGCGAGGGGGGCACGTGGCTTCCACGCAATCCACTGCTGGAGAGGAAGGTGTAAGAGAACACAAAAAAAAAGTTCACGATGGAATGAGCAGAGAGAGAGCGCGGAGTCCCCAGTGCTACGTAGCCGTTAGTGGCCCAAGGCGCTGGATAAGCTCGTGGTTAGGACCAAGGAATAGAGTCATCTTCCGCAGCGCAACTCGCCCAAAATCGTTGTCCAGTACTTTGAGCTTAACCGCCTCTGTCAGTGCCCGCTCCAGATCACCGCTGAGGAACAGTGTGATGGTCAGCATGCAGCGGCTCTTGTGGTCCTGCGGGTCAGTCCGCAGCCTCTCTGTTAGCGCCTTCTGACTGCACGTTTCCCCGCTCCACACGCCAGGGGCCGCTAACATAAGTGCGTGCGCAGTGCAGGCACGTGCCACATCGCTAAGTGCTTCCACGCGGAAGCTCTCCAGCTTGTCATCCCCTTGCAGCCTGGTGAAGTAGATATTGTTCGTTATATGGCTACCCTGCACAATCTGTGCAAGCCCGGACCAGGCAAGGCACATGGCAACGCTACCCTCATAGTCTTCGGTGTCGACGACCCGTGCACTGGTCGCGTACACATCTGGCCTCATCTCATCTAGCACATTGAGAGCCTTCACAAAAAACTTCTCTGCGTACACAGCCTGGCCTTCCCCGAGCATCTTCTTTCCTAATGCGACCATCCTGGCTACGTCAACCCTCATTGTCGGACTCCCGGCAGCAGTGGTGGGGGTCGAGGAGGACGCGGCCCGCCCCGGCACTACTGTGGCGACACCTGAGGCCTTCTGAAACGCTGCGAGACGACCACACACTCGCGGGATATCCTCAGTGCAGAGTGCCTTCACCGACGGGCCTCGTAGTGTATCCGCAACCGTGCCGCGAAAGATGATAAGCACAAGCGGCTCACCGGCTTTTTTCTGAATCTGCTCCTTTGCCGACACGAAGGCACGGCTCGCACACTCCCACACATGCACCGACACACCAGCCCCATGCTCCGCGCTGCTCACCGCAACGCACTCCTCAAATTCAGCGAGGTCCTCTGGAGTCACTCCGTCTTGAGCTGCCTCATAACACAAAAGAAAGGCGTCCTGCTGGGTGGTAAAGACTGAGCGAAAATCATCAACGCTGGAGATGAACTTCGCAGCGGGCAAGGCCATAACTCTTGAAGTCTCCAAAGCGAAGCCAAAGGAGGGAGGGCTGAACCACTGCTATGATTGCTAAGCACAGCGCACGTGATATACAGAACAGTAGAACAACAACGTGGAAGTAAGGGTCATTTATCTTGTTATTTCAAAGGTTTCATGAGGAAATAAAGAAGTGGAAAGCTAGCACAGCCTCACTGTAACCATCAACGCCACCACGTTCACACAGTAGCAGCAGCAGCGGGTATGTACGGGCATGTCCGCACATACGCGGTGGGGGAGAGAAAGAGGTATCCGCCCTCATAATGTCCTCATCGTACTACAGTCAGCGTGTGGAGAGTTGATTATGTGTGCAAAATCAACCACACAGCAGGAACAAAGTGTAAAAAAGGGGGTGTCAAGTAGTCCACCACTAGCATTACATCGAGATAATAATATACACAGCGGCGGTAACAGTATCCATAATGGGGAGGAAAGGTAAAGAAAAACAGTACCATTCCGCCGATCGCCTCATCGCTTTCCTTCCCCTCCCTCGTCACGCCGTCTAGCTTTCCACGAGATGACCGCCTATATTCAGGGGGGAGGGTCATCACTCCACGGCCGACTCACGCGGAGGGGCGACGGTGGGCGGCAGGATCGTGGGGTGTCGCCACAAGGGCCCCTCTGGGAGCGGCACCTGCAGGGTGCAATCCACCCGCCGCAAGGCACGTTGCCGCTGTATGGCCGTCACCACCGTGTCGGCCAGCTCCTCTGTGGCCGCGCGATCGTTATCGCCCTCCACATCCGTCAGCGTCTCAGCATCGTAGGGGACATCGTGCACCCACCGCGCCCGCATTAGCTGACACCCGCTAACCTGGATCACACCAGTGCCGTGCTTCAGGTCCCCCTCCCACTCCCCCCTGTACCACACATGCTCGGAGCCGTACTCGCCCCTCCCCTCCCGCCTCCCATGGACAAAAGTGCCGACATAGTAGTCTCCATTGGGGCCCGTGTAGAGGCCGTTGCCGTGGAACTCGTTGCTGTGCCATTCACCCTCGTAGCTGCTTCCGTCGGTGAAGTGGCACACAGCGTGGCCTTGAAGGCTGCCGTACACCCACTCTCCATCCAGGACCATTCTGCCGCTGCTGTAGGTGCCGAAGCCGTGTGGCGTCCCGTGCCGCCATTCGCCAACGTAGGTATCACCGTCAAAGAAGGTCTTTGTGCCACGACCGCACTCCACGCCGCGCCGCCACTGCCCTTCGTACTTTGCACCGGAGGGATAAAGGTATGTCCCGGTACCCTCGTACAGCCCGCCCACCCACTCTCCTTTGTACACATGGCCATCGTTATAAACGTACTCGCCGTAGCCATGGATTCGGTTGTCCACAAACTCACCGACGAAAACCCCCTCAGCCTCGACCAGCTCACCCTTGCCGTGGCACTTGTTGTCGAGCCAGGCCCCGTTGTAGAACATCAGCGAGGCGCCGCTGCAGTGGTAGGTGCCAGTCCCGCTCCGTGTACCCAGGAACCACTGGCCCTCGTAGATATCGCCCATTCCGTGTCGCCGTAGGCAGCCCTTCCCATGCATCCGGCAGTTCTTCCAGTTGCCCTCGTACACATCCTCGTTGTGGAAGGCAAACGCCTGGTACCCCTCGGGCCGCAGGGAGGTGAGCTGCTCCTCCACAGCGGCCGCGACCTCCACCAGCATTCCCTCCGTCTCGAGCTGCGCGTCATGGTCCAGCGCGGCCCATTCGTCACGCCGGTGCTGCTGTCTCAGTTGCATCTGTAAGCGCGCCTTTTTCATCGCAACCTCCTCCTCATTTTCTGATACGCGGAGGGAGAACAGGAAGCTGCTCTGCCGCTGAGCGTCCATGGCGCCGAGTAGGATCTGCGCGGCATTGGGAGGGACGGACAGCCCCATCAACTCCGCCGCGCCCTCACCGACCGCCGTGCTGAGCGACGTGGTCCCAGTAGCAGCCGGGGATAGGTGTGGAGCAAGAGAAGCTCTCTTTGTGTGGATGAACGAAGTAGATACGGAGTGCTGATTGCGGGTCGAGGACATCGGGCGCCTCGGTGGGAGCATATCTCCGCCAGAGTACCACAGCGCCATTGTAGCCAGATAATGTGTTTGCTATAAATTGTTTTATACGAAAAGGAAGGAATTTGTGTGAGCCTGTGTGGGGGGGGGAGGAGATTTCTGGACCTTCTTGTGAGCTCACGGATACAGAGTTTCTTTAGCACAGCAGTGATTTCACGAAGCTGAAGTAGACGGGGAAGGAGAGAACCAACGTTTTCAGTCTCCTAGTGTAGTCAAGGGGGCCAACAAGATACAGCAGCATCGTCAGAAAAGAGGTCAATAACTGCATGTCTGTATGAGTAGTGACAAAATGAGGAGGGGTGGTGTCTTCCTAGCAGTGTGGACGCTAGTGGCAGAGTGTGCATGGGATCACCATGGCACTCTGCACGTCTGCATGCAGCAGCCACACGCCAATAGACTATATATATATATATATATATATGTCTGTGTGTATATATATATTCAGAAAAACGCCAGATGAAAAAAAATGTTTCTACAACACTCTCATTCATTCATTCACACACATACACAGCTACTCTCCTCTCACTCTGACGCACTTCCCCCGACCCCTCGATGTTCTCCATGTTGCCAGTGCTCCTGATCTGCCTCGATTTTTTTTAATTGAATGCAGTTGTGGCGGGGAGTGACTGCGGTGGAGGGTGGTGGTGGCCCAATGTACGTCCCTGATAACAGCCTTGAAGCCCCGCTCACTCTGCTAATGCCATTTTTTTGTACGTGAATAGTGTGCGCATATGCGGTGGAATAGCTTCCATGAATAGCTCAGGAACGTAAAGCCCATGAAAGGAAGGAAAGAAAAGAGAGTTGAGGGAGGGAGGGGGGGGCCAGCGGGGTGTGTAGTCCACAAATATACACCGCGCGACAGTGCGAGGGATGTAGCCACCGAAAAAGGGTAGCATTCCACTCATCTAGTTAAACGATGTCGACCATCCATGCTTGCCTTCCGCCTCCCCCTCCATCCCCAATTGTTTGCTTGTTGCTTCTATTGTGTTGGTTTACTTTCCCTTCATTTGCATCATCACGTTTTTGAACTCTTCGAGTGACACCTCGCCATCGCCGTCCTCGTCGGCCTCGGCGATCATCTCTTGAAGAACATCATCGCCGGGGTTCTCTCCGAGAAGTTTGGCAACCTCTTTCAAGTTCGCAAACGAAATCTTTCCCTTCTTGTCCAAGTCAAACAGCTGGAAGGCCTTGAGAATCTCCTCAGGAGAGTCCTTCTGCGCCATGCGAGACTTGATCATTCGCTCAAACTCGCTGTACTGTATGAGGCCGTTATCGTTAGTTCTCATGGTGCGCATGATGCGGTCAATCTCATCGCGTGAGAGATCCCCAAAGCCGAGGCCCTTCATCGCCAGCGCCATCTCCTCTGCATCAATTGCTCCAGATCCATCCGCGTCGAAGAGGTTGAAGGCCTCGCGGATCTGCTCGTCAGTGAGAGCTGCCATACCTTCTCTTACCCTTCTTTATCGCTTTTCCTTCCTTTGCTTTGCTTCTTGTATTTCCCTTTTTATTTTCGTAGTATTCGATTCAGTGGTGTCCTTCAGAGGGGAGAGCTGAATAGGAACGCCTGATCTAGACGCCGAGTGGCTGGCAGGAGTATGTGCAGGCGGAGGGGAAGGGAAACATGAGAGATATTTGTTGTGTGTGTGCGCACGATGCGGTGCAGAGCACCGTATTGCGTTGTGGAGAAAAAGAAAATCACGCATTCATATACTCATGTACAACCCCGTGCGAGGGAAACATGTGAGTGTGGGCGGTAGCAGGAGTTACTACTGCGCGTGGCAGGTACATCCCAGACACACAGACACACAGACACACACAGAGAGAGATATCGCCTCCGTGTGCGCAGGTTGTGTGTGTGCGCGCATGCTGGTTTGTTGCTGTGCACTGTGTTCCTTTCGTGTCGGTGGTCTAGTGACGCCCATTTGGCAGTATTGCGGAGAGATACAATTACATGTGCTCACATCGCATTTCTCAAGTACGATTCGATAGAGAATAATGGAAGCGTGGGGGGGTGATCGCCTCACAATTTTCCTTCTCCATTCGATGGCGGAAGGAGAAGAACTATATATAAGTAGTGTACGCAAAAATGAGACCGGAAGGGTGGTGAGCAAAACCCATCAACAAGAACTCACGTAGTCACAGCAAAATATATAAATGAAGGGGCATTTGCGACCATATGCAGTGCTTCATCGCAGCCTAACTTCTAGAGGGGAGGGAAGCCAGTGGTACGTGTATACTGCATAGTACCAAGTGAGCCATCACTCTGCTGCACCCCCTGTCAAAACGATAGCAGCCCACAGACATCATCGCTATCGCAATCACCTTCACTCCATCCTTTTTCAGCCCACCCACCCCCCTTCTCAGGTTATATATGTATATATAACCATCACAAGCACACTGTCCTCAGAGCTCTCCCTCCACATTCTGGATTGCCAAGTAAATAATCGATGCACTGACTGCCCCCACCACCTCTGAGGCCCAGTACACCCAGAGCGAGGCCATTGGCACACACGCCTCCGCGTTGAGGGAAAAGATGCACCGCAGCACAATCAGCGGCGTGGCCACAGCAGGGTTGAAGGCACCACCGGAGACCGGGCCTGCAGCAAGTCCACCACACAAGACAGCAAATCCAATAGCGATGCCGTAGAAATTGTTGTTCTTCTGCCGGCTAATTGCCACGTGCAGTACAACAGAGCAGAGCACAAATGTGAAGACGCTTTCGGCGAGAAAGCCACGGAGCATCTGGGGGAATTCCAGCCCCATGTTCGGAACTGGGAATTCCCTACCATGAATAAGCATGCAATACACCACCGCCAGCACCCCACCCGCCATCTGCGCCACAACATAGAGGAGTAAGCGACGCTTGTTAAAGGTGCCTGGGCCCTCGCCATGCGGAGAGCACATCCACACTGCCACCGTCACCATCGGGTTCACGTGGCCACCACTGATGTATCCAAAGGAGAACACCACTGACATGAGCATAAAGCCTATACTAATGGCGGCCATCTCGGGACTCTTCAAAGAGCTGAGGGGCACCGTAAGAACCAGCAGAAACGTGCCAATGAGCTCCACCACCGCAGCTGAGAGGAGTTCGCTAACGTGATAGCGCTGGAGGCACGCAAACCTGCCCACCGACGTGGGCGCATACTCGAGTGGCGCTGCATCGCGTGCCGAGCCCGTCACCACCGCTACTGGCGGCGGACGGAAGTCCGTGCTCCTCTCATCGCCGGTGCTGCTGGCGGCATCGGTGCTCACACTGTGCTGGCGACCAATCGTAGAAGACGATTGGCTGGGTGGGTGTGATAGTGGTGGCCGTGCGCTGCTACGCTTCGCTGTGTAGTGATCATCTGAGAGCATCGCTCACTCCCCCACCTCTTTAAAACTAAAAAAGTTGCTTCTATGGAGTGACTACGTGCCCGTTAGCTAGGAAGAAGCAGAAGAAGAAAAGAGTGTGCCTGACCTATGTTCATGTACACAAGAATGTAAAAACAGCAACACACACACACAATAAAAAAAAAGAAGCGAGGTGACAGAACTATACAAGAGAGCAGCTGCAGTTTCATAGCGATCGCTGGTACTGAAGTACTCATAAGCACCAGTCACAATTGGGTATGCATGCCCTTTCTTGCGATTATTCTAATGCTAGTGCTCTCTCGTCATATATATATATATATATATATTCACTTTCTACTGCGTGCATGCTTGTTGGCTACTGTATTTACATACGACCTGATTCCGAGAGACCAGCACAACGTCACTCCTGCGCATAAGGGAGGAGTGAATTTTCCATTCGTCGCTTCCCATCATAGTGCACATACAAATTGATGCACTCAATAATCACGCCACATCCAGGAGTGTTACTTCAAAAACGATTGGTGCATTTGGTGGGATAAGGCCTGGGAATCCGGTTGCCCCGTAGGCCAGCGAAGCGGGCATTGTGACCTTGCTCCGCTCCCCCTTGGACATCTGCACGATGCCCTCATCCCACCCCTTGATTACCTCCCCACAGCCTACACGGAAGACAAAGGGCTTGCCACGCTCTAACGTAGAATCGAACTTGCTGCCATCGTCCAAATAGCCAATATAATCCAGTGTGACGATGCTTCCGGCTCGTGGGATAGTCTTACCGTCACCCTCGATAATCTTATCCATTAGCACCGCATCAGCAGGCATCTCGAGAGAGAGAAAAACAAAATGGTGATGATAAAGAGTTAAAGTGTATGCTGATACGTGTACAACTGTGCGTGAAAAAAAACTTCTAGTGATGCTGCGCGACCCTTCAATTAACAAAAGAAAATGCAACAAAGAAGACGAATGGCATTGCGATTCAGAATACAAGTAACGACATCAGTGGGTGTCATCCAGTAGTTGCCCTCTCCACCCCGCACACACACCATTGCTCGCCATCACACGAGTCATAGACGAATTAACTCCAAGGCATTCTCATATTATGGAAGTACAGATCGTGAATTTGTGGAGCAGGCAACTTTTTTTTCTCGTCTCCTCTGCCTATTAGTCGTGACTGCAGCATCATAGCTAGCAATACGACTGATATAGGCAATCAGAGCAGGTAAGCTAAGCGTGCGTTCTCTCCTCACTCGCATATGGTTGTATATACACGTTTGTATTTACGTACTGCTTAGCAGACATAGAAGAGCTGCTGTGAGTCCAGTCGGAAATAGTAATAATATTGTTAGCAAGGAAGAACAAAAAGAAGGAAGTGAAAAAGAAACTTGACTCTCACAAAAAAAAAGATAACACTCGCGTGTGTAATACTTTTCCATATGGCGTAGGGGTCCTCTTTCTGCGTGAGTGTGTGTGGTGTAGCCACTCTCCTCAGGAGGGGTACTTACTGTCTCCCCACCAATTGGCGTATTACTGGTAGTTAAAGTTCTTTTTTAAAAAAATGGAGAAAACAAAACACATCGTTGTATCTCATATAATACCTGGTATACTTCCTTTCATATTAATAGCATCTGCGTTGCAATACAGATGTCAGAGCTCTGGCTAGTTGATTACTTTCTATATAGTATCTCTCGTATTGCCCGTTTACTTTTTTTTTCTGTAGCTATCTCTCATACCTGCACCTCGAAAGTCCTCGGGAATCAACATAGGGGATTGAGATGTCACATAACTTTGTGCATCGTAGCACCACTGCATCCCCTCTTCATCGGATGCACACTCCTAGTGGCCCTTGCAAGTAATCTCATAACTCCCCTGTGCTGGGATCGCCGCGGTATTAAGTAATCTGTCATACACACACACACATATATATATAAATAAAGACTCGTGCACAGAGACACAATATATATGTATATATACACGCACACACACATCCAAATTACTTCAGCAGTTGTAAATGGGACCACTCCCTTTTCTTTTTGTTGCTGTTGGTTTTTCCGCTCTTTATGAGCTGCATTGACGTGAGAAAAAAGCCCATTCACGAGTGCATTGTTTTTTTTTGTTTGTTTTTTTATTCAGGATCAAAAAAAGGGGAAAAACTGGAACACTATGGAAAAGGAGGTGTGGTAAATAGGTGAAAAGGAACAAGTTCAGTAGGAGTGGGGACGGGTGGAAATTAAAATATGGACAAGCACAATTGGAAACAAACAGGGGGGGAAAGAAAAGCAAAAGGCCAAAAGAAAAAAAATGCTGTGTGTGTGTTTGACTCAATGGATGTATAGTTCCGCGTACATCGTTGTGTGACCATTTTCAGTCAAGAGATAGAAGAAATAATGAATATATAGTTAGACACACACACACATGTATATATATGTATATATATGCTATCAGTAAATGCAGAACCCTTCAATAAGTAAATAATGGAAGGCCGCATTACCGCCCCCTCTGATCCCCTCACCCATCACGTGAGCCCATGTGATTTGGATTACACGGTTTTACACAACCAAGCTTGCCATCTTTTCTTATGGCTTGCGAGAAATAGGAAAAGATGGAAAAGGAAAAGCAGACACCTTTAAAGGCAAAAAAAATGATGTCCGAATAGATGCCAAAATCGCTTTCAAGCAGTGAACCCTAGTAAAGGAAGTGGGAGAAAAGGCCCCTCCCCCTTGACCCCTTTACAGCTGTTCATCTGATTTCCTTCATTGGTAACCCTGGTCAGCTCGTAGTGGGATGGATGAATACAAGCACCGCTTCGTACGCATGGTTTCTTTTTTCTTTTGTTTTTGTATGTACACCCATTTCCACTTGAACGAATTGCCACATCCTTGTCGATATTAGTGCTTCCTTTTCTTCTTGCTGAGTTAGTGACGAGGAGAGAGAAAGAGAGAGTCCGTGACGAAAACTAAAATGAGAGTATTGTCGCATCCGTCAACAAGCAAGTGGGCAGCCTTACATCAGGTAGGGGTCGTGACGCCAGAAACCCGGGGCGACATGAACGATACCCTGCTCCCTATCTGCGTATGGGTACATTGGTGCAGTATGCTCCATCTGGTTGACCTCGTTCCAAGCATACGCCGCCTTTTCATTGTAGACTTGCCCATTGTACGCAGCCCAGTCCTCCGCAGCAGCACCGCTGGGCTTCCACTGCGAATACACGTTGTTGACGTAGCTATCACCTTGGTACACGGGGCTCCAGCCGTAGCCACCGTGGGCGTGCCACCGGTCCTCCGTTCCGCTTGGGCTCCGCCGAGCGTTGGTGGAGCCGGCGCCACTGCTGTGGGCATTGGCGTGACTCCTCGGCTGCATGACGGAGGTGGCGGGGACCACAACAGCGGGTGACGAGGAGGCCCGCTCTACCACAAGGCACTTGCGGGGCATGTGCTTCATGGAGGCGGGTCGGTGCCGCCCGCCCGCCTCGGCTGCCAGCGTGGCTTCCTCCCCTGGCTGGGCCATCCACACACCCTCCACACCCTCCACCACGTCGAAGAAGAGGCGGTGGTGCATGCTAAGCAAACGTTGAGCCGTGTCAGCCCCGCGTACCGTCACCCACGCGCAGCCCTTCCCGCGGTGTGTGTGAAGGTCAAGGTGGTTCTCCACTGCCACCAGTGAGCCCGGGGCAGCGCCGAGGACGTCCTCCACCAGCCACTTCACCATCGGCACAGTCCCGCTACGGCGAAGCTGGCCAAAGAACAGGCGATGGAGGTCGTCGCGCGGCGGGCACGATCCGCACACCAGCGTCTTTCTGAGCTGTCCGCACTGTGAGCACTGCCACTGGTCGCAGGTGGGGCGAAGGGCGGCCACAGCCTCCGCCTCCTCAGCGAGAAAGTCGCTGTGGACTGGGATGAATGTGGCGGGCTTCTTCGTGTGTGGCATGCGGAGCACAGAGGCGGCGGAGATCGACTGCCTGAAGATGGTCCGGTTTGTGCCGCGTAGGCGCAGGGCGGACTGCCAGGGCAGGAAGGAGAGCACGCGCTCCCATACCTCCTCGTCGTGAGCGAACTGGTAGGCCTGGTCCTTTTCCTCGCCTTCCAGCTCGCTACCGGGGCGCGGGGTGGAGAAGCGAGAGCAGAGGAACTTTCGCAGCTCCTCCTCATCCTCCTCGTCGTAGCGCCCGTCGGACTGCGATGGCGAGGATGTGACACCATCGGAGAGATCGGCGAACTGCAGTTTGCTCTCCTCCGCGTGGGTGGACGAGTAGAAGTCCGAGTAGTAGCTGCCATCGCTTCTGGCGTAAGGACGGCCGTTGTAAGCGAAGGCATCGGAGATGAGTTCAGTGCTCAGTATACCATCCATCCCGGAGACGCTGGAGATGGTGTGAGATGCGAGAACAAGAAGAACGATGCCGATCTCCTTGGAAGTTAGAGGAAGTCGCTTAGCTGCTGACGTTGGGGCGGTGTTCGCAGCTGGCTTGTGAGTGGAGGTGGGAGTAAAATTTGAGGTGCGTTTGTTGGTGTCCCCACGAATCGACTCCGACTCAGCCACCCGGCCGTTTCTGCAATTGCGGCCACCCTTATTCATGGTGAACCGCGTGCTTAATACGGGAGGAACGAGAAGAGCTCTGAGGGTTATACCTTGCTGGGCCGGCCGTGAAAACGATGGTGCTGTCGGCTGGGGAAGGACGAGGTAAAGTAGCTGCTTCTTCTGTTGTTTGTGTGCTTTTCGTTTGCTTGCTGTTGTCGCTGCTGGATGTTATTTGTGTTGTACGGCTTTCTGATTGAAAGATGGATGTATGAAGACTTTAAGGGCTTGGTTAGCTTTTTTTCTTTTCAGTGGGTGGAAGAGTAATTATGGTAGAAAAAAAAAGAGAAAATGGGAAGTAGCTGATGATGACGGTCAGTAGGACGTGTACCATAATGTCTCATAGTGCACTGAGGTGCAGCGGTTCTTACGTACAGCGCTCGTCTTTACCTCGTTAGGGTCTGCTGGACTAATATAACTTCAAATGAGAGTCATCCCTCAGAGAGTCGAACGCGGTGGGCCCGCAGAGAGAAAAAAAAGGTTTCGGGACATCATTTCCTTCGCTTGTCTCTGCTCATAGCCATACTTTTTTTTTCTCCCCACTGCTACACAAGGCACTGCGGAGGAAATAACCACGCGCACGCGTCGCCACCCCCGCCTTCGCCGCTACGAATCCACAATACGGTGGTGCCTCCATCTTGTTTTTTTTTTCCTTTTATGCCGGCACACTTAGTCGCAGAAACACACATGCGCATGCGCGCATGCTTAGTAGCGCGGGTGAATGAGGTCGAGTACCTCCTTTCCAGGCATGTCATGAAGTGCCCTCTCCCCACGAAGGGCTTCGGCTGTTTCCTCCGCCAAGTAGCCTCCGCTCTGCCCGCATTCGGATATCCATGCGCGACTAACGGGGGTGCCGCACCTCGACCCACAGCTCTTAGCCACTGCATTGACAATGTCCCATCCTTCTACCACCTGCCCGAGCACTACGTACTTGCGATCCAACTGCTCATTCCGGCCTAAGTTGAAAAAGAACTGCGAACCGTTCTGGTTCGGCCCGCTATGGGCCATGCCCAGAGTGCCTGGTAAGTGCCTCCCGGCCTTCCCCTCGAAGCTCTCATCTGGGAACGGATACCCAAACACGCTCACATTACTCCTCCCATCCTTTGTAAGAATATCGCCGCCTTGCACAATGAAGCCAGGGATAATACGGTGAAAGGGGATGCCTTTGTAGTAAAGGGGGCACTCGCTCCGCCCACGCTCCCCTGTGCAGAGGGATCGGAAGTTCTCGCTAGTCTTTGGTACGGTGTCACGGAACAGTTCGATGGAGATGCGGCCGAGTGCATCACCCTCCACTGTGATATCAAGGTATACTACGGGATTCGTGACTATTGGTGTGTATGGCATAAAGGCCGCTGCGGCCCGCTGAGCCCTCAACGCAATAAGAGAAACCTGCAACATACTTCAGAAGCTGTGCTGCTGCGCCAAACACAAGCACGCTGCCGCCCTCACAGCCTGTCAACCAACAAAGTTACAGCGTATTATGAGCACTCTTTGAATGTGGTATTTCTGCGGGTGCCCCTTTTATAAGCTTTTTTTTCTCCCCTCTGTGGATATAGAAACTCGTAAAAAAAAAAAGATGCGAGACTCGGTACGCAATTTGTATGAACAAAGAGCAGGAGAGAAGAGGAATGAGGAGTACGATCAGCCGTGCCTGGACGGCTGAAAATCACACAACTCGAAGGGGCGTTAGTCACCACATACTCACATGCCCATAATTGGAAATGTGCACACACATACAAACATGTACATCATTCCTTGGGGATGGAGAAGTTAAGAGGTTGCCAACCTTCGGTCTGGATAATGGTGTGTAGAGTGGTGAGTGAGTGAAAGGGAGGTAATCCGTACAGTTGGGGGAGGGGGATCCGTAATACAAAGAATTGTGGTACTCTCCGGCAAAAAAAAAAAAGAAAGAAGGACTTCATTCATCTCATTACATCGTTATCCTCTCTTTCCCGTCCCTATCCCAGTGAGTTAGAAGATGCACTACGTATATATTGCCCGCTCAAACATACAAGTCAATGTCATACGAACATGAAAGCCACAAAGGTGGTACTGTTCGCCATCCAGGTGCTGGGAGAATCGCGTGCGCAGGCTCACAAAAACTTTTTTGGCTTCCAACTATAAAAAAGATACACCCAAAACTGGAGCGCAGATGCCCCCATACGATACTTTCTAGTAGGAGGGGGGGACAAACGAAAAAGTACTGAACTCTGTTTAGCGCTTCCTGTGAGTACATAAATAGTAACCCGGAGGTGCAACAGTTTTTTCTTGAGTTTGAGTTTATATTTCACTCTCTCATTGCTCCCACAGCCTTGGTTTCTACATTACCTGGGCACCCACATATGCTTCTTTCTCCCTCCTCACTCTATCCATCCCTGATCTCCATGGGGGGGGACGATTATGGGTATAGTGATTCATGCCCCTTTCGCTTTTTTTCATTTTCATTTTCACTTTGAACCCTTTCATATGGCATTCTTTTTCTGTTTTAATTGTTTCTTTTTTATATATTATTGAGCTTCTTTGTTTTCCTTCATCTACTTCATCACGGTAGGTCCTTGTTGGGGGGGGGGGCATAGGAGTTCATATTTGATTCTTATTCGTGCTTTGTGAACCAAGGAAGCAAGAGGAAAGGGAAAAGGCATCGAAAGAGAAGCGGGGAGATGGGAGAAAACGGTTGAACCCGCTGTGACTAAGTCCGTACACTTCCTTCCTTATAGTAATAAAAGATGCTATTCAGCGAAACCGGAGCATCCCTCCGATTGGACATCCTCTTTGCTGGTAGTCTCTGCTCTCACCCTTTTTTTTTTCCACAGTCACCCTCAGCCGCCTTCACGCTCGTGTTAGCTATTTACTCTAGCAGCCGCAGCACGCCTTCTTCTTCTTTGCATTTTCGGCTGCTCCGGACTTAGCTGCAGCAGCCACTGCCTTGGTCTCTTGTTTAACCTTCTGCTCACTTTCCGCACGGGCCGCCACATCGGCTTCCTTCTTTGCCTTGGCCTTCATGGCAGCCTCCTCGATATCCCGTTTGCGACGCTCGTCAAGGCAACGTGCTCCGTTCTCGCCATATAGGGCGCGCATGAACTCCTCCGCAGTAATCGCACCCTTATTATCGTTATCTAGGGCGTCGAACAGCGCATCAGCCTCTTCGTTTGAAAGAACAGTCGACGGCTGAGAGCTCTTCTTTACAATCTCCTCCAAGGAATTGCGGGTGATGACGTTGGAAGGGGCCACAATGACCACCGCCTTAGCCATCTCCTCTGCAGACACAAAAGAGGACTTGTGTTTCTCGCAGAACTCGATGAACTCCTCCTCTGTCATCTGTCCGGGGAACTTGCTGGAGGCAACTGCGTCATCCACGACGGGTGTTGCGAGATGGTAGCCAGCCTCCATGGCAGCGACAACAACAAGGGGACGAGAGAGAACATCGACGCCATCATCACGGGTAATGTGGCGTTTAGAGAAGGCCTCCGTGGTAGAAATCGGCATGGCTCACGCGTTACTTTTTCTTCTTGGTCTTGGTGTTGTTGTTACTGGAAGAACCTGTAAAAATGCGAGAAGCAACCCCTGGCGCTAGTGTGAAGTAGGAGCTACTAGAAAAGGAAAAGGACAGAAACAGGTAAGAATGAGGATAATGAAAAACTAAAGTGTGGCGAAGCCTCAATCCCCCGGTTAGATCCCCAGCAGTTCATGTTTGGTCGTGTGAATTTGTACACCACGGTGTATCTTCTCCGCACCAGCTGAAAGTGGATGGAAAAAAAATATTTCTTTTACTATTTGCACAGGATAAATATGAGTATGTAGTAGCGACATCCAAGCGGCTCTATAGTAACTCCATAGAGCGCGAGGTAGAAATGTGTCCACCGAGGTCGCCAACACGACGAAAAACTGATCCAAGCTCGTTTGTCGCAGGGTTCATCTTGCTCGGATACAGTTTATTCTTAAAGTTAACCCAATCAAACTCGTTGTCAAAAGTTTTGCCACTCCCATACGCCACACCTCGGCGCCGCTGAGCTTCCATGAAGTTTCGCTTTCCTCTGAGGCCTCCAGTAACGCCGGTATCTCCACATCGCAGAGTATTGACGCTCTCCTTCAGTTGTAGTAGGTGATCATTCTGTGGGTGCACCAGTAGGGCATCCTCAATGATGCTCTCCGCTCTCCCAAAATCGTCCTGGTAGGCAACCGCAGTGGCCCATAAGATGTAGCCTCGACTGGTATTTCCACCCTTCTTCTGCATGCTAGTTTGCAGCAAAGCTGCCTCTCTGCCATGGTGCTCAGCCTCCTTGAACCGCCCATCAAAAATAGAAGCTGCGGCAACGTTAGCATGAACAACAAACTGGGTCTCGTCGTCGTGGGAAAATTTTAAAGAACTTGACAAAAGCGCTGCCGCATCGTCAGTGCGTCGCTTTTGCAAGCACCCTTCTGCGAAAGTAGTTAGTAGATGAATGAGCTTTCGCTCATCAGCAGCAGTGGTATTGGGTGGGGATATCACGTATCCAACCGAACGCCCCAAGCCATCGGATATTTCGCTGGAGCGCTGCGACACATTAGAGGCAGCCAGGTTGGATTCTGATAATGACAGCGGCTCCTCAAAGGAGCTCCTCGCAAGCCGTCTGTGGGGGGTGCTGCCGTTTGTAGTGATGGCAACTCTATAATCATATAGATCATCCAGTACCTTTTCACGGAGGGTTTGGTTGCTGAGAGCCGCTCTAACACCAATTGGTGGAATGTGTATTCCTAGCTGCTCCTCAAACATTTTTAGTGGACTCAGGAAAATAGAAGCGCTTGGTTCGATGCTCGTATAACCCCGAGCCTTTTCGGCTATAGGGAACGCTTCTACTGCACTAAATAAGTCGTCTGTTGCCTCTAGCAACACTTCCAATGGATTCTTGACAAAGCAGCTGAGCCATTCCTCTACCTCGATTGGGACATGCTCCTGCTGATACGTCGCTAAAAACTCATTGATCCGGAAGGGCGCTTCGAGGCCAGTTGGAAAGCAGCCAAGTGTCCACCAGTACTTCATTGTGTAAGGTCCTGGGCCATGGGGTCCTGCAAATCGGTAAAGATAATTGGTAGGGTTCATGGACATGTGTTTCTGATGCTTAGATCCGGGGCTCCAGCCACCCCGCTGATAACTTTTAAGAAAGCATGATGTGCGCATTTCCTATAAAATATGTAATGAAACGCTCGAAGCACACTCTGTTAGAGTCAGGAAAAAGGAGTGGATATTTTCTTTTTTGCGGTCCATGTGGTGGGTACTCTGTAGATAAGTAAGAGAAGATTGAACAACATGATTTCTTTTCTGCAAACACATGATGTGAGACTACCAATAAAGGGTCATAATCATCAGTTCGTGTAGAAGTACAGTTTCCATGTTGAAACTCATGCGGATCGCTTGATCTAAAGCACACGGTACATATACATG